>JAJOZX010006070.1:0-292458 GCA_023014485.1 Bathynomus jamesi
GCAACGTTTCGAGTTCCCCTCAAGCTCCGTAATCAGGTAGTCCTCCCTTTTGTGTGTTCTTTTTATATCAAAAGACTTCCCTTTTAAGAGTATATCGTGGAGAGTGGCATTCAAATTCAAAGAAAAAAAAATTGCCAAACAAAGCCAAAAGCGCCAGAATTCTCTCAACAAAGCGGAACATTGTGGAAAAGTCGCCTATTTGGCGCAAATGTGAATAAATACGTCACGGACAATGGAGTCAAGGAGAACTATAAAAGGTGGACCCATCACCCCACCACCACCGTGCTGCCCTCTATGAAGCGTGCGAACAGTAGAAATGGCCTAATTCAACATAAATTAAAAACTTCTTAGAAATTATAAATAGAAAATAAAATGATAATAATTATCAATGTACAGAAAATTTTCGGATGAAAATTAGTCAAGAAATTCTTCTGCTTTTCTTTTTATAACGACAAATAGGCTTAGGGAGTACCCCAAGGAGTTTTCTTCTAAATTTGATGAAATAAAAGATCTTTTCTCTCTTTCTTTAAAGAATGAATTCCAAAGGAAATAATAGATCTCTCTGCGAGTGATCTTTTATGTTAATTTACTTAAAAATCGAATGACTGAGATTTCAGTTAATGGAAAAACACCTCATTTAGCATTTTTAACAATCGAGTTTTTAACATCACATAATTAACCCTTTTTGTTTTATATGTTTGGGCTATATCGAGGCCACATCCAAACACCGCTTCTCGTTAGATTATTATCGAGGTTAAAGACGTTAGATATGACTAATACTTGGATGGGAAACCGCCATCTACGTTCAGATGATATAACGACCCGTGGTTCGGATCCCACATAAAGCTGTAGGTCCCTTCCATCACATAACTTTTTCTCTTACGAAGGAGGTTGAACAACACAAAAAAAATACACACTTAAATTTTAGTCTGTGAATTTAACCTAAAAAACACCCAAGTAATGAATGATTAATATACTAACTGGTAACCCAAACAATATATATATATATATATATATTAATATATATATAATATATATCCAAATACCCTAGTTGTGAAAAGGACTTCAGGAGGTCTAATTACTTCTAAGACTTTTTGTGCCACGAAACAAGGACGAACAAGTGAAACCCTGAAAAGGTTCATACTCGGCATATTTTATTAAAAATAGCGAGAAATAGCCCAGCATGACGGCGCAAAGATGTAATAATAATAATATGAGTAATAACAATAATAATAATAGTAGTAGTAGTAGTAGTATGGTAAGTTGAATAGATAAAATAACAGCACTGGAAATTTACGACCTTATAACGGCAGTAATTATGTTGTCGAATCGTTGCATTTAAATGTATTTATAATTTGTAATTATTATTTATAATTGTTGTTATTAATTATAATAATTGTTGTTATAGTTTTCCATTACTAATTACAAACAGTTTCCAAAATATAAATAGTGGTACAGTACAGCTTCATTATTGTGAATGAAGTTTTTAACTATAAGTACTTCCCCGCGGCGAAGCTGCTGACTGCGTTACACACTCGTATAACGAACAGTGACAAGACAGCTAAACAGTAATGTAAAAGAACCGACAATTTATAAGCCAAAGAAGAAAGAAAAAATGTTCGTCCGAATGCTTGCCTTCCCTCGTCGAATTTTAACGTGACATTTTTTTTATCTTAAATTTGGAAACGCGAAATTTATTCAAATTATTATATTTATACCTATTAAATAAATCTATTTTATTATCTATTTAGTATATGATGTTTGCTACACAAAATAATATATATCATACGATACACTCTGTTTAAAATTTATAAAATACAGTTTTCATTTTGTCGCCCGAAGAATCGGACGAGTTACATTCACTCACTTTGCGGGGTGGCTGGTTGATTCTCTTCTTTAAAATACAATAAAAAACGAACAATAAAGAATACGATAATAACTGGTAACTCCGCTTATTCTACGCAGATTAACGTTTTTCTATTGTAAAATCCTTCATTAAGAGTTAGTCTGAAGGCGAAAAAGAGAAAAAAAGAGAGAAAAAAAAAGTATAAAGAGAAATAAAGAGATATATATTCGGAGTGAATTCTATAACCATCTGTTCCGCTCGACCGCCTCTGGAGTTAGTATTTTCATTGCTTTCAATTTTCTATTTGATTTCTCTCCAAAAGCTGCAAATCTTTCCTATTAGCGAAATAAATTCGCTTTTTTTTCTAGCGTTTTATCGCCAATCAAAAGAAATGACCGTGAATGTTGTCCATACATCTATTTATTATTATTTTTATTATTATTATTATTGGTTAATGAGAATTGTATTTGTAATATTGTGTTGGTCCGTTGTCGGGGACACGTAGAGTATTATTACTAAATGAAATTATGGGTTGGATATGTTTATATTTCGGTGTTAATATCGTATACGTTTTAATTATTACTTTAAGAATGATAGTCTGTGCGCGTATTCCTAGCCACAGTACGGAACAGCGATAATGTTTAGGACACACATAGAGATCATCGCGACATGAACGCGCGGGTTACGATATTAGCGGTGTCGCCATAGATTCAGACTTTCTTTTTTTACTGAAAATCATAAAATGTCACGAAAAGGGATGTGATAAAGGTTAAGTTGTAGACTTGGGTAGGCCAGGTTTAGTTAAGTTAATTGGGTTATTTAGATTAAATTAAATGTCGCCATGCGCAGTTGAAAATGTGAAAGTATGGAGATTTCTTAAGGTAACCAAACGTGTGTGTGTGTGTGTTCGAAACAATAGATTTAATTACTATAGACTTTTGAATTGTTTATAGCGGTCTACAGACAACATACAGCAACTGTAACGTTGTTTAGCTGCCTTCGCAACATTTAAGGCCATATGACGGAGGGGACCAGCGGCTTTACGTGGGATTCTAACCACGGGTCGCTACAACATCTGGACGCAGAGGACAGTCTCCCATCCAACTACTCTCCAGACCCAATGTCGATTTCGATAGGAAGCGCGTTACGACACTGGCCACGATGTAGCTCCAACATACAACACTCAAAACATTCCCATATTATCAGACCAGAAACAGTACACAGTATTTTTGAAAAATACAGTTTAAAACACTTCATAAATATCTTACAATATTTTTTTTTTAAATTTGTACTTAAATTTTTTTAATATTGTACTTAGTTTGCACGAATATAATTTTTTAGGACAATATATTCACAGACAATTTTAAAAATTCTTAGCGAATTTGTAATTTTGTATAACGTACACACATCCATCAGTATTGTTTCTCGGCATTGCATAAAGCGTAACCTCGACCGTAAACCTGTTACTAAATAAACTGTATGTACCATTGGTTCCAGTAGTTAGGATAAAGTGGGCCGTCAAGTACTCGTAAGTGTGACCTAGTGTATCTTCACTACTGGAGCCGATAGTACTACGAGTAATTTCCTTCAGAAGGATGGGGACCGCCTTTAAAAAATGTGAACCTTTTTTTTTTTCTCAGAAATACAAGAAATATAAATTTTCCAAAGATAATTCCGCTTCTATATGTCAGAATTTTAATCCTTCGGCTGTTTTTTTTTAGTCCTTAACTCGAAAACATCGTGAACATTTTTAACGGTAAATGACGTCACATTTTATTACGCAGCATAACATAAGTAAAACGACTCAGCATTTAACGAAATACATTAATGGGTATGCGCGTGTGTGATATGTGTGTTTTATTTATTCAGGAACTCCTCGAGACCCTCTCCAACTAGGGAAATTGGCCCCACCTACCACCCTAATTTCTCCATCGTTAATACCCAAACTACGCCTAAACCAAAGTACGCAGCCGGAAACGTCAGAAGTGGTAATCAAACCACTGGTGAAAAATTCATCTTCAGCTAAACAGTCAACCTTTCACCAAACAGACCAAAACAAAGATGAAGAAGAAGAAGAAGAAGAGAAGACGGAACTTCCCCAAAACAATCTCTTGGAAGATGACGTTAGCAGCGCCATGATGACGTCATCGTTACTCGCCGAAACTGATTCAAATTCCAATGGAAGCGGTCAAGTAAGTGGAGAGATTAATAACACGCAATTATCATTTGCTTACTTTTCTTTATATCAATATATCTCATAGCTTACGCGTATACGGTAAATGGGTGGGCATGGTGCTTATTATGAGAACGCGTGTAGCCGTAGGATATCCTTCAAACTAAGTAAAAGTATAAATATTATCACGTAAAAGGGATTTTGGTGAATAAAATTAAAACTTATGTTGAAGATATTTTGACGGCTGAAGTAACGCGGAAGAATTAATAATTTTAATTTCTATTTTCTAATAAATGAAAATTAAAAATAAATTTAATTAAGAGCGAAGTAACAACACAGTATTAATGGTTTTTATTTCTGTCGTCTAAAGAAACGAGTCCTGTTAATTTTTAATAGTTTAATAATAATAATAGTTCCCCTTCATTCGAAAATGTAGAGTAATTTTGAGACGCGTTAAATATTTTTACCGGGTTCAAATTCTCATTGTTAATTGTTTGCTCATTGCTGTTAAAAAAAATGAACTTTTATACACATTGTATTTCATAATGGACCCATTTTAAGATAATTAATTATTAGTAAACGTTATTAGTAAATTAGTAATTATTAGTAAATTGTTGCAATTTTACGATTTAGATTTTAAAAACAAATACTTCCAATAATATAGGAAAATATTTTAGAGCTAAAAGGCTATTGTTACACAGATATTTCGGTACAGCGAAATTTAATTGAAAGGAATCAAACCCAGCAAAGTATACAAAAAAAATTATGAATATTTGCATCCCATTATTATCGTTATCAGGATCACGATTTTAAAGACTATTTTTTAAAGAAAGATGAGATAATATTCGAACTACACACACACACACACACACACACACACACGTCCTGCTGTGGAAAACATTATAAGTTTCAATTATAAATCCACGTATTAAAACTAGAAAGAGAAATAATGTCTTTACAACATTCCCGCCATTACCATAAAATGGAAATCACTTCAGATCGTCCAATTTTCTGCTGTTTTGATTCCTTTGAAGAACTGGTTGTCTATATGGGCCATTCTTGCATACATGTTGTATTTCATTTCAATGGGAAATAGTCATAACTCACTGCAGAAACTTTTTAAAACTTTATAGTCACTGAATAAAATGACGAAAGACCTACGTTTCGACTATAAACTAATTATCGTCATCAGACAAAAAATAATAAGAGAATCAACCTCGAGAACGTAGATTCAGTAATTAACCCTTTAGTGCCTGAGGCACCTTCTTGGTTTTGAAATGGCACCCTGTTAATTTAAATGAACTGATTTAAACTTTACGCAATTTTGGTTACGATTTTGTTTTTTTTCATATTTTCAAGTATTCTTACGGTGTCCACATACGTGGACAACGAGCATTCTGGGAACTGTATGATAGTCCCAACGAGATAAAGTACCTCCCTCTCTTGTCTCAATGATGCGTCATTTGTTCATATACATGAACAAGAGGTACTTGTCAATATAATGAAGTCAACCAAAGACTACGTCTTGGTCTGTGTCGTAACGCCACTTCCCGTCACTCAGGACCGTCACTCAGGAAGTTGAGCGGTACTGGGTCTGGAGAGTCGTTGGTTGAGAGACTATCGTCCGCGTCCAAATTATGTAGCGATCCTTGGTTCGTATCCCACGTAAAGCTGTAGGCTCCCTCCATTATATGATCTTAGATGTTGCGAAGGAGGTTAAATAAACCTCATCATTACATAATGTCAACCAATCAGATACCAGACACGAATATATATAACAATGTGGCAGACGTAAAATTGTTTACTTTTGTGGGCTAAAGGCATTAAAGGATTAAATTATACTCAGTACATTTTCTTTTTAGTATTTTTAGGGGCAATTATTTTAAACGGAGACAGTTTACATAAACAGTTTTATTTCTTTTTTTTCTTTTTTTAGCAGGTAATCAGAGATGAAGATCGGACTAAAAAACCACGCAGGCGTAGAACAGCTTTCACGCACGCGCAATTGGCTTTTCTGGAAAGGAAGTTTCGTTTGCAGAAATATTTGAGCGTAGCGGATAGGTCGGACGTAGCGGAAACGTTGAATTTGTCCGAAACGCAGGTCAAAACTTGGTATCAAAATAGAAGGTAATTAGCGGAGAGAGAGAGAGAGAGAGAGAGAGAGAGAGAGAGCCATTAATGAAACTTGATGATAAAAACTAAACACTTTCTACATCCGAAAATCATCATTTTTTCAAATGTATTTAAATTACTACTCAATCTTAACCCTTTTACTGAAATCCAGTGAATTGTCATTGGTAAAATGGACGATAGAAAATTATATGTACAAATATTTAACTTTTAATATCTAAATTCTAAATTATAGATGTTGGCATCTAAATTCTAAACTGAAAAAGCTAAACTCTAAGTTCTAAATTAACTTACGAGTGAAATATATCTCGTAAAAACCTACGATACCGTTTTTCGCAGGACAAAATGGAAACGTCAAAACCAATTACGACTGGAGCAGTTACGTCAAGGAGGAGGTGTAGGGCTTGAGAAGGACCTCGTAGTGGGTGGTGAAGGAAGTGGGGGCCGGTTATCCCCTTCGGATCATGGTCTTGGAGGGGCTTCCACGTGCTGTCCCCCTTATTTCCTTCCCCCCGTGGAGAGATCTTGCTTCATCGCGACGGCTGGGCTTTTCACTAGACTCCCATACCCACCTTCGTACCACTTATGACTTTCGCCCCCATCTGATCACAATTAATAATAAAATTCTCACTAATTACTGTAACGTGTTGATCCAAAGATGCTAAAATTTATTATTATTTGTATACATAAACGTGTATATATATATATATATATATACTATAGAAATAGAATTTAAAAACTTTAGTTTCGATAAATTGAGATTCATTATTGTCATAATTTCGGAACTGACATTAGCTTCCCAAACTTGCCAAAGAAACACAGAAAAATCATGTGGTGTGTTCATTTATTCGTCACAACCCAATTAACCAAATCTTCTAATTATAATCTAACCTAACTCTATAATACTATACCTGAAACCTAACTCAAAGTTGAACTGAGAGAGAGAGAGAGAATTATTTTATTGTCCAAGTCTTAAATCAGTAGTTCCCCGCCCCCCTAAACTCTACGTTACCTCCATCAGAATTTCTTTTCACTGACATCCATTTATGGGGTCAATCTGATGAAGGAGGGGATTATTTCAAGTGATGAAACTGCCAAACAATATATTTAATAGACATTATCTATTACGAGCGGATAATCTGTGAAAATACTTCTCAATCACTCCTCTATTGGTGATACTTTCTTCATTAATGGTGCTAACCTCAAAACCGTTGGTCTTTATAATACTTCATGGCTTATTTCGTATCATAGAACTTTATACTTGAAACTGATTTGTGCCCTTGTCAATATCTTTTTACAAAGACACGTCTCGATAACGGGACAGCCTATATAGGCGAATAAATAAGGAAGGCCTAATACCCAAAGTTAGTTAATTTAAAGACATCTTATTGTCACTGTTTGGCATCTAGAAGTTAATAAGACTGCAACGTCCAAAATTGAAGTGTTTTATAGGCTTCTTTGAAGAGTTTGAAGTTACAGTATTTAGGGCACACAAGCACGCAATTGTCAAAAATAGGTTGATTATAGTTTCCATTAGCATGACTTTCCTACCTCTGTACTGTTATATATATATATATATGTGTGTGTGTGTGTGTGTGTGTGTATATAATTTATACTAATCATATGTCTCCCTTTTAATGAGAATTTGACAAAGTCTAAAGTTTACGCGGAGTGTATATTGTTTGTACAACCAACCAATTCGCGCTCTGCTGATTTCCGCGTACAAATAAACGACACTGATGGAAAGTTAACGACAAATTTTCCATCAACGATTTTTCATGTCAAGTTCCCTAATCAATGATGGCTTCTATGTTCTTGTTTAAAGTGCTAACTAAACTTAAGAAGCCTCTTGTGCGTACAATCTTCTTTAGTTAATATTAGATGATTATTTTTTGTGTTATTTTTCTTGTTTTTAAAAGTATATAAAATATGTCTAGTTGGTAACTTGAATAAGTGAAATTGATGAATGTATGTGACCATAGCCTACAAATTTTAATATTGTAATGCTAAGTTTGAGTTATTAGGAAACTCAGTTCTATCGTACCTTTTAATGTAATATATTGCATTTTAATGATGTAAAATAACATGTAAATAACTGTAAATATGTTTATAAATAATAATTAATGTATATTCGTAAAAGAAATGTACGTTACCATTTTGAAATAAATGAGTGAACAAATTTTAAGTCGTTTTTCGTCAATTAATCTTCAGTATTTTCTAATAAATGTAATTGTTACATAAAGATGTCATAATCGATTTATCACGAAAAGATTGATGGAAGATAAATGCAAGTAGGGGAATCCTCTAAAAATGGTCGATTCCATCTTGAAAATTAAAAGTCACCCCAACGATAATGAACGAGACGGATGGAGAGGTGGTTCCTGTACTGTAAGACTGTTCCTGTTGTCCACTTTCAAACGTTAACTTGTTTCCATATTGTTTCGTCAATTTTTATATATCGTACTTTGCATTTTTATAAAAGAATGAAGTTCCATTATTTGACAGACTCGTAAGTATATTATGTGTATTAGTTAGTGAGCACATTACGTAGGCTAAGGTTGTGTATTACGGTGAAACTGTTATAAGAATTGATGTATTTTTTAAGCTTAATTTTGGTTGGAATCTAATTCTGTGAATAAAGTGTGCAATCATTAATTTTATGAAAAATGCAGTTTATCTTTTAATTCATTAATAAAAATAAAATGAATTTTGCGGGCAAAGGGGGAGTTTTCTCCCTCTATATCAATTATATATCTATTAAATTATGAAAACTTCGTCTTCGTTGTAAGAGTGGATATTAGGGTCTTTGTTAGCTCGTAAAACGCGTATCAAACGGCGTTTGTTGTCGTTTAGGTTGGGTTTTAGTAGAGCCGACGAGAGCCGCTGAAATGAGACAACAGTAGTATATATCGCACAAACTTGTTTTGTTGTTGAAACACGCTTGAATTTGTGCCGCGAAATTTAATTAATTAACCTTTACCAGTCTTTATTGTAGGTAATATTACTCCTAAGCACCTGACCCGACTTAACCTGACCTAACTAAAAATTTTATATATATATATATATATATATATATATTAGTGTTAAAAATTAAATCAAATTTTACAAGTGATATATATATATATATCAGTGGCGACGGAGGGGTCAGCAGTCAGCTCAGCCTGACCTGTTATTTCTCCTGCTAGGAACTTAAAAAACTAACAATACACAATCCCATTTCTTGTCAAATTGTCAGGCTAAAAATTTCCATCCACCATCCATCCATCTATCATCTAAACCCCATTTCCCCAGTGAAGGTCGGGAGAGAAACGTGGAAAGAGAGGGAAGATGTGTGGCTAAAAATTTTGAGTCGGCTATCTTGACTTTATAAAACGTTATAATGACCATGTTAGGATTTATAAACAAGGTTATATAGCTATTTGCATATACTGTGACTGTACATAAAGTTATTACTGTATTATTATGCATCTTCTCAAATAACAAAGCCTTACAACTCGCATAAAAATGCACAATTCCATGTCTTGTCAGGCAAACAATTTTAAGCCTGACGTCGGTGCTACTATAACGTGCGGTCTACAAAGAAAGATATTTACACTATAGCGTGCGGTCTAAAACATATTTACAAATTCAATTACATTAAAACAAAAAACTTAAAGGACAAATAAAACAAAATTCATTCTATGGGATATAATGCCCGGTTAGGTCAACTGTATGCCCTTGATAATTGGTTAGGTTAAGTTGTGATATTTTCGTTAGTTTAACGAAAATATCACAACTTAACCTAACCAATCGTCAAGGGCATACAGTTGACCAAACCGGGCATTCAATTAACATAACCGGGCATTATATCCCATAGAATGAATTTTGTTTTATGTCCTTTTAAATTTTTTTGTTTTAATGTAATTGAACTATTTGTCTCCATGATTCCCCCTTTTATAGTCCGCCTTCACCTCACAGGTCAGCACAAATTCAAGTCAGGTCAGGTCACTTCAGCGCAAATTCTTTTGTAGACTAAAGATATCTCTGTAAAGCGCACGCTATAGTAGCACCATGACGTCTCTTTGAAATATGTTATGATGTAAATCTTATGATTTATTTGTTGTAAAGTCATTTGGATATTCACTATACGTAAAGTTAATTAGTATTTTAATTGATTTATTACTTTGTATCCACCTAATAACCAAGTTTTTAATGTTCGAAGTCAGGCAAATTCCCATCTGCTTCACAACTTGCTGCTGTGCCAATTATCTTTAATTACTAAACATTTAAAAGCAATATTTACATATCATACTGGCAGTTGGGTATTTCTATATATTCTAGTTGTGTATAGTACAGTAAATTTTAGGAAATTTAATACACAACATATGGAAAGTGTTCATTTTATATAAAATCTCACGTCTGCTTCGAAACAGTCCAAACTGCTGCGCTGAATTGCCAAATCTCTTTTTTTTAAACTTAATCTTATTTTCAATAATATGTATATAAGGTGGGTTGGGTGGAAAATAATTGTCCAATTGACTTAACATTTAAAAATTAATTTAATTTAATAATTTTAAAGTTACCATTGCGAGTTTAAGTAAAACAGTTGGTGCTATCGGTCAAGAACAGTATCAGCTATATTACGTCAGTGTGGAGCATTGAAAGAGGCTTCAGAAAGCATTTTCAGTGATGAAATCTCGTAGGATGAAGATAGTTTAAACCAGGGTGAAAACATTTATGTAAAACTAGATGACTTTTTATTTACGTTTTATATTTGCTGCTTTGGAAAATTACTTAGCAATGTTGAAAAACTATTGGTATTATTCTACTATTACACCCGTCTAACGTCCAGCAATTATTATATGTTCATTAAGTAGATTTTTTAATTCTAAGACACTTTCCTTCTATAGCGTTTCCGTCGCAAATGCTTCGTTTTCGAGATGTAAACATTTTTTTGGTGTGTATCTAGTGTGTTCGTACGTTCGTTTGTGTGTTCGTACGTTCGTTTGTATGTTCGTTACATGTCTGCCCAATCACTGTGCTCCATCCATTTCGAATTTGAATTACTTTCGTACCGGAATGGAACACTCATTCCACTCATTCAGAAGTACATTAGGCCTGGCCCTGTGATTTATAGTGATTCCTGGGCTGCCTTCAAGACTAAGTGATTTAGGTTAGGTTAGATTAGGATAGGTTAGGTTAGGTTAGGATAGATTAGGTTAGGTCAATTTTGAAGGTGAAATTTATGTTTTTCCTATGTTTTAACGAATCTGACCTTCAAAACCGTCAGAAATGACTCGTTTTCGATTGCCGGCTGGGGGGGGGGGTTATCTCAAAAACGAGTCATTTCCGACGGTTTTGAAGGTCAGATTCGTTCAAAACATATCAAAAACCATAGGAAAAACATAAATTTCACCTCGAAAGGGAGACGGGTGTAATACTGTACATTTACCAAACTATTTGATGTTTTACAGTGCAGGATAGTGAACATAGAATTTGCAAAAAAGAAAATTAATAATTTTATTAGTTTTTTGGAGGCAAAATTCAATGACAAAAGTTATAATGAAATTCTTAAAAAGACATGTGACATAGTAACTTGTCCGATCATTCCTTCCCTTTAAAAGAAATTTACTTTAGCATTCCGAATATCTCTGTAACAGCTTGAAGGAACGATTTGAATGCATTCAGTTCTCATTTTTTGAGCTGTTGAATTCATTAATGTTTGTAGTATATAAAGAAAATTTCCCCAAAAACTTAATAGAAGCACTTGAATGTAAGTACAGTAATCTATTTGACGTAAAAGCTTTAACGTCAGAATTAAAATACATCTATCAGGACTCCGATTTTTGTCAGTGCAAACGTGCAAAAGAAACTTTAAAGCTTTGTCATGACCTTGGATTTAAACAGCCTTACCTGAAACGATCAAATTAATTCGGCTCCTTTTGACAATCCCTGTAACTAGTGTGTCAACGGAAAGAAGTTTTTTCAACGCTTAACAGAATAAAGACACCTACGGAATACCATGTCTGAGGAAAGGCTGTCTAGTTTAGTAAGAATTGCCATAGAGAAAGAAATTGTAATATCGCGAGAGAATAATAAAATGTTGCACGACAAAGTAATTGAAGAATTTGCATTAAAACCAAGAAGATTGGAGTTCATGTATAAATAAATAAGGTAAGGCGATGTTTTATTTCCTAAATTTATGCCAGTTAAAAATATTCTAATTATCATACATAATGCATATCACGGTGAAACAAGTATCAAATTAGATAGATAGTTTTGGGGACATCAATTTTTTGGATCCCTGATTGGCCGAAAGTTGGTGACGTAGGAAATAACTAACCAATCTCGAACGACCACCTAACCTACTGTAACCTTGTGCCTAACCCGGATATAAGTCACTCTGATTGGCCCGAAATATGAAATAACGGAATTACCTGAACTTACTATATTACATATATATATATATATATATAGGGTGATTCAAAATAATGTGAAAACATTTTGAAATTATTAATTTGAATACTAAATACATTCAATAAAAACTTTACTGTGTACATATTAAAGTAACCGCGTAAAAACATTTAATAGTCAATTCAGGTTAAATGTTCTGAATGTTCACCATTTACACGCAATCATGCGGCGCAACGTCCCAAAACATCGCCACACAGTAAATTGTGGACATTTTGAACATTTAACTTAAAAAGACTAAATGTTTTTACATGCTTAATTATGTATACAGCAAACTTTGTTTTTGTTCGATGAAATTAGTATCGAAAATAAACAATTTTAAAATGCTTTTACATTTTGAATCATATATATATATACACGCGCACACACGCACCTTAGTTGGTTAACCTTGGTTTTGCTTCGGCCTGAATTGGTCATTCTGACGAAGGTTAAACTTATCACTCCACCTCAGATTTAGTTTAACGTAAAATCCGAACCACGCCCTACCAGCAGCCCAGCGTTTAACCACTAGGCTACCCAGGGTACTAACCAATTTTTTTGTGTGGAAGGATGAACAGCTGGGTTTTGCTGCGCGCCGCCTGCCGTCACTGGGTCTCGATCCCGGGACCAATGGATTCGTAGTCAGCGACGCTAACCACTACACCACCGAGGCATACCACCCGTGAAAGTTTAAAAAAATGTAACTGCAAAAATAATGCTACATTCTGGTGATTTTTCAGGGAAAGATTAGTGATGTGAGTCGTTTTTTATTGTCGTTTTTTTGTTTTTTTTGTCGTTTTTTTTGTTTAAAACGAAGATAGTCTGTTTTTTTTGTTTTTATTGTTTTAAACTTATTCCATATTTTTCTTCCTTTAATCTAATAAGTATATTAGTATTACCTATAATTTACTATACTACCATGCTTATACGGTTATACCTAGTATATATAGTCATCTTTTAGAAAAACTGAATCACGCAAAAAGTATATAATAGAAAGGAAAACAAACCCTCATTTTTTATATGTCTATATATTTTTAACTAGAACATAAAACATTCTTCCTCGTTTCAAACAATATACATAATTGTGATTGGCAAGAGTACCAGTATATATATTCCAGATAGAAAAGGAAAATATTCACTTTTTTGAACCTTTTTGTTAACCTAATGTTGTTTAACCTTCATTTCCATGGAAGAATCATCACTAGATTGGGTAGAGCATATATGCTAGTTTCAATATCACAGGTACTGGTATAATATACATAATCAAAAATACATAATACTGGTATAAAACAATATATATAATTGTGATTGGCAAGAATACCAGTGTGTATATATATATATATATTCCAAATAGAAAAATAAAAAAAAAAAAAATATTCATCTCTTTCTTAACCTTTGTGTTAACCTAATGCTGTTTAACTTTCATTATCTGATTCTATTTCCATTGAAGAATCAATATCACTAGATTGATTAGAGCATATAGTTTCAATATCACAGGTACTGGTACTTATTGTTATTGCAGATTTGGATGTTGACGAAGCCAATGTAGCACCATGTTTTACTTCACTTTCTTGGAATTTTGCATTTTGGGATATAAATACTAGCTTTGCTGCTCTGTCTGTGCTTAATCAGTTTTTTTTGGCTGTATGGATATTACTGTATGTGCTAAATGATCTCGGAGGTAATGAAAGGGCGAAATAGAGGTGTATGAGTTTGTGTATGTATATATGTGAGTATGCGTGCGTATGTATCTGGAATTCTGGATGTATGCATGTGTATAGGGTATATAATAGATATAAATATGTGTATATAAGTATTTATGTATATATTGGTATATATGTATATGGGTGTATGTGTATGTATATATATGGATGGTCTCGGGGGGGGGGAAATATGTCATCGCGGGTCTAAAGGATAGTTAAGTGGGAGATTCAAAATCCGAGGCATGGATGGGAGAGTCCTGGAAAGGTTGGACAATGGGCAGTCAGCTCCCAGCCAGTGTTCTCGCAAGTTTAACGGATCTCAAGATACAAGACTTTCAGTGCAAGAGACCAGTTTTTTTCTGTAAATAGGCTGAAAAGGACATTCTATACTGGTACCATATGGCCTATTTTATTATTTATTTATCTATTTTTATAATATATATCATTGCAAAAGTATACCTTATAATTAAATTGGCAATATCTATATTAATTATTAAAAAAAACAAAAAAAAACAAAAAAAACAATAAAAAACAAAAAAAACGACAAAAAAAACAAAAAAAACAACATGGACATAAAAAAAACGGTTTTTTTACATCACTAGGAAAGATATGCAGCAAAATAATCAGTTTAGCGAAACGTTTTTTTTGTTTTTTTCAGTGATTTCCATATTTTTTTCATACGTAAATTATGACGACTTATATTTTGAAATACCATGAAAAAATCCATTTTAATCACAATCAACCTCCATGTTGCCTTCCTTTAATCACAACACATTATATGACCATAGAATACTTATTTTTTACTATTGAAATTACATAAACCTATAAATATATTAGTCTCAATAAACCAGAAAATGTAAGACATTTTATTTTACTTTCTGTGCTTTAGTCAGAATTAGGTTGTTAAAGCGTATTTTATTTAGATGACAAGGGGGATGCCATACCCGACTCATTCCCCCCCCCTCAATTCAAGCCCTAGTTATAGTTAGGCGTATAGGTATGGACTATAGATATAGGACTATAGTTATAGGTAGGCGTATACTTATAGATATAGGACTATAGTTATAGGTAGGCGTATACTTATAGGTATAGGACAAGGCGTATGTGTAGAAATGAATTTTGAACAAGGTATAGAAATTTTCAACAAGGTATATACATAAGTTGGTACAAAAATAAGTGTGACACAAAGAATCAAAACCACGGGTATTCTTTCTTGCAAATAATAAATTATATATATACTATATAATATGAGCTTAAAGTACGGCTGTTCTTTCTACATGGCCTTCCATCTTCTAATTTACTTTTCAAACGATAGTTAGTTAAATAGGACTAGAACACGCACAATGTCGTAAAATCGCTTCCTGTCAATCGGCGAAGTTAAGCAACAAGGTTGGGTGGAAGTCCTCTACGTCCAGATGATGTAGCGACTAGTTGCTCGGACCCCACGCAGAGCTGTAGGTCCCCTCCGTCATATAATCTAGAATGCTGCAAAGGGAGTTAAATAACCCCATAAAAAGTTAGTTGAATGATCGAACCAACAAAACTTACCAATATTTCGTCTTATTTTAAAATGATATAGGTATGGATAAATTTTTATAGGTAAAGGGTATATATATATATATATATATATATATATATATATATGGTGAATTTCACAATTGAACACATGAAATGAATGAATTATGTAAACCCACAAGGAAAAGGAAAAATGATTTCAAGGCTTTTCGTGTATTCAGAAGTACACCTCATCAGGGAATGTCATTCCCTGACGAGGTGTACTTCTGAATATACGAAAGCCTTGGAATAATTTTTTTCCTTTTCCTTGTAGTTTAACATAATTTCTGCAACTCAGACTCGAGGTGGCATTGTGAAAGTAATGAAATTGAGCTGAAAATCGCTGTCATGAACTACTCTTACCTAGTGTATAGCCTACTCTGTGGTAGGCCTTTGACACTTTGGCGCCACTGATTGGGAGTCGGTACTTCTGATTTTTCATGGAATGATTATTGTTTTGTTGGCCGGGGCCCCTCCGAGTGTACTGAGCGCATCACGGATATGAGTCTCTGGGGCATGGAGGCGTACATTCCATATTCTTTACTTGCTATTAATGTGAAAAAAACCTTGGTTTAATTTTATTTGTTCTAATGCTATCCACAACAGAGGAAGCTTTTAAAAGGTACCGTCGCCATTCAACTCCTGACTCTCACTCGGCTTATATTTCTACCCGGAATCGTGCAAAATCTGTTCTTCGACTTTCTCGCTCTTCCTGGTACCTAGTCAAGAACTTCTCTAACAACTTTACTTCTTTTTCTTTCCCTTCTGACGGCTCAGTTACGTCTCTTCTCTTGATAAAGCTGAACTCTTCGCTCAAACTCAATCATGGACGACTCTGGAGCTGTTCCTCCATCTGACTTAATTGTCTGAAATTAGAATCTCTTCTAAAGATGTTTTTTCTGCTCTATCTGGGGTCAACTCTTGGAAGAAACGTACGGTCCTGATGGAGTCCTTCCTGTTGTCCTGAAGAACTATGCTTCTGCGCTGACACCCTGCCTAAGCAAACTCTTTCGTCTTTGTCTTTCATTTGGTACTTTTCCTTCCTGCTGGAAGTTCGTTTTCATTCAGCCTGTCCCAAAGAAGGGTGACCACTCTCAACCCTCCAACTATCGTCCAATTGCTTTGATTTCTTGCTTTTCTGTAGTTTTTTAATCTATCCTTAACGGGAAGATTCTTCAATACCTCTCCACTCGCAACTTTCTTTCAGATCGTCAGTATAGATTCCACAAGGTAAGTTCTACTGGCTATCATCTTGCATATCTCTCTGACTCTTGGTCATCCTTCTTCCGAGGTTTCAGTGAAACCTTTGCTATTGCGCTAGACATATCAAAAGCCTTTGATAGTCTGGTAGAAATTCTTAATTTCGAAACTACCCTCCTTCAGTTTCTATCCTTTTATCTGTTCCTTCATCTGATTTCCTTTCTGGCCGATCTTGAGTTGCGGTTGTAGATGGCCACCATTTTTCTCCTGAAGCTATTAATATTGGTGTTCTTCAGGGCTGTCCTGTCGTCCACTCTCCTTTGTATTTATCATTGATATTTTAAGTCTCACTTCCTGTCCTATCCACTCGTACGCTGATGATTGATTCCACCCATAGGCATATGAGGCGGAGGGTCGGGGGGGGGGGGGGGCAACCCCCAGGACTAGGGAAATTAGCATTTTCAGGGCAGGTTTTTCCTGACATTCCTTTGTTTTTTTTTTACTTCTTGAGGTGAATTAATTATTTGCTACTATACTTGTAGTTAATAATTAAAACGTAAGTTGAGGACTTATTGAATTCTATATCAACTGCAATGCCGTAGTTTTGCTTGTCATTTAGAAATGTTGTAGCAAAATTTTATATAATTTTTGTAAATTATAATGTTTTTTATATCAAAAAGGCGTTAATATACGTTACTCATACTCTAACCTTTGTGTTATTTTATGCTACATATAGTGCTTATGCGGAAATCGGGGCACCCTGAAAATTTTTAGGGTAAACATTTCCGCCCCCCCCCCCTCCGCGTCAGTAAAGTGGCATCCCTATACGCCTATGATTCCACCCTTCATTTCTCCACCCGCTTTACAGAGCGTTCCTCTCAACAGTCGCTCCATGATTCTCGTGAGACAGCTATCGTGCACCTGATATTTGATCTTTCTACTATCTCTGATATTGGGCAGAGAAAACTTTGTGGCTTTCAATGCCTCAAAAATTCGGTTTCTTCATCTGTCTACTCGTCCCTTCTTCGCTGAGGTAAGCTAATACAGTATATCTTTTTATGGGCTATATGCTACGCATATTAGTGAGATGTTTATGAAAATTAGGAAGTGGCCAGTTAGAAAAAATTTTTTTTTAGTTGCGAACTTGTGACTTGAGAAGGGCGACCAGAGGAGAAGGCGACAGAAAATATTTGGGGGTGCAGGAACCCCCCATACCCCCCCTCCTGAGGCGCCAATGAACAGCTCTACTTGACCGGGTGAAATCGGTACCGTCTTGGTTTGTCAGCGTCCCTGTTAAATTGAATTTCAGCGCCCTTAATATTTTTTACAATTTTAATTTTTTTTCATGACAGAAGTACAAATATAGGAATATAGATCTCTCGCCGCAACAAGAAGAAACAAAACAGATTCCTCAACAATCTGATTGCATGTCAGACGATTTTTTTTATTTTGGATTTCTTTTTATTCATTAAGTTTTTTCTCTCCGTTTATTGGCACCCCCGAGCAACCGCCCGGTTAGGCAGGGCCTTGAGCCGGACCTGGGTGGAATGAAAGGCTTTTGATTTAGTCAATTCTCCGCCTCTTACTGTCTTCAATCCCTCTTTCTCCGCCGTAATGCCACCTCACTCTTCTAACTGTTTCTATTACAACGGACACTCAGGGCCGGATTAAGCATTGTTAGGGCCGGGGGCAGTGAATATTTTCGGGCCGGTGTCACTAGAAAAACACAATTCTTTACCTGATACATCATACATGAGTGATGTGATCAACTGACTGGGATCGATCAACAGAAAACGAAACACAGATGTGATTACAGAAAATGTATACTTTGTTCACATAAATGGGATACTAAACTAGGTTTTGTAGAAGCGGAATCTAGAATTTTTTTTTCTTCCTCACTGTCGACCAATTATTTCAACGGTAGATTATAGCGTTTACATAGTTTCTTGGGGTCGGTCAGCATCTGGGGCCGGGGGCAAATGCCCCCTTTGCCCCCATTATAATCCGCTACTGCGGACACTGTTCTTCTGAACTCTAACTGCATGTCCTCCTCCTCTAAGGAGAGCATGCAGTAACAGACTATCGACACATTCCTTCCTCTTTTCTGTCCAATTAACGAAAGCATTAATCGGTATTCTCAGTCTTTCATCTACTCAACCGGTCAACTCGAAAAGAACCTTCCTCAAATTTTAAAAAAGGCGACCGCACAGTAGCTAGCAATTATAGGCCTATTAGCTTAACGTCAATTGTCGGTAAACTTTTGGAATTCGTAGTTAGGGATCGTATCGTTGATCACTTAAAGTCGCGATTTGATTAATAGTCAGCATGGGTTTCGGCGTCATAGATCTTGTTTAACTAATTTGTTCGAGTTTTATAACGAAATAGTGCGCGAATACGATAGGCATAGAGCGGCTGGCGATTTATTTAGACTTTAAAAAAGCATTCGATACAGTTCTGCATAGAAGATTAATTGCGAAGGTTAAAGCGCACGGTATACGCGGTCAGGTAGCTAACTGGTTAGAGGAATGGCTTCGTGCCAGGAAACAGGGTTGTTGTTAATGGTAGAGAATCGGGGTGGTTGGATGTAGGTAGCGGTGTCCCTCAGGGTTCAGTGTTAGGCCCATTGCTATTCGTAATCTACATTAACGACATAGATGTAGGCCTGACCAGTAACGTGTCAAAATTCGCGGACGATACTAAAATAGGCGGTAAAGTTCTTAACGTGGGCGATAGCAATAGGCTCCAAGACGATGTAAATAGGATTATGGAGTGGACGGATAAGTGGAAGATGCAATTTAATGTAGACAAATGTAAAGTTTTGCATATAGGTTCTCGTAACAACAATTGCAAGTACACGATGGATGATAGACAGCTGGCGAACGTTGACGAGGAAGTAGATTTAGGCGTACGCGTATCTAAGGATTTAAAAGTTAGGAACCAGTGCCTGGAGTCTTGGGCAAAAGCTAATAGAATGTTAGGCTTCATAGAGCGTAATTTCAAATTTAAATCGAAGAATATTATATTGCCCCTTTAAAAGTTCCTAGTCAGGCCTTATTTAGAATATGCTGTTCAGTTTTGGTGCCCGTATTTGTGTGAGAATATTGATAGGTTGAAAACGGTTCAGCGACGCGCCACGAAACTAATTCCGTCATTGAGCAACAAGTCTTACGAAGATAGGATTAAAGAGTTAGACTTGCATTCACTCGAAAGTAGGAGATTAAGGGGGTTTATTAAAGTTTTCAAAATCGTTAATAAAATCGATAACGTAAATTTTGACACTGTTCACTTTTGATAATAGCAATACTCGTAATAACGGATTTAAATTACGTGGCAGACGTTTCATTACTAACATCGCTAAAAACTTTACGTTTAAAGTAATTGATAAATGGAATAATCTTCCCGCGTCCTTCGTGAACTCTACCAGCGTTAATATGTTTAAAAATATTAACGTTGTTTAAAATAATAAAACAACTAGCAACAGGAGCTCTCGGGGGTAATGGTCGAGGATGAGTCTGTTGACGATTAATGCCAGCTTGTGATATGCGAGCAATAAAATTATATATAAAAAAATTAGACTAACACGAACTTAGATGTAGCTCGTAATATAAACTAACCCACTTTTTGTTATACTCTTCATGCCTTTTTTTTTTTCTTATCCTCTCTCTACTTGCATGTCTGTAGTTTGCATGGTTTGTAAGCGTTCTTATTTTACTTCTTTTCATCTTTCACCCCTTTCCTATTCTCTTCGACTATTTTCCCAACTTGTCAACAGTGGCCGCAGGGCCGGATTAAGGGTTTCGTAGGCCAAGGCTGGACTGCGTGGACTTCAACAAATCTTTCTAATATATCGGTGTTAGAAAAAGTACTTGACAAATATAGATGCTTTATTAAATGAGATTACATATTTTTCATTTATAATTGAGTATAATACAGATAATTTTAAGAGATTAAATGCGATAGGCCTACATAAAAAATATATTTCACCAAGTAATATATATATATATATACACATTAAAGTAAATTGTAAAGTAAATTGCACACAGTAAACTGAACAAAAAGCCGGACATTGAAAACATCTAACGGTTTAACCTAAGTGACCTTATCTTCCTGGCTTTCTTTTGGGAGAACATGCACTGACAATATTTTATGCATAAAATTGTAAAAATTTCTGTAAAAGAAAAATACACATCACTCGAAAGAGAAATAACAACATATAAACATAAAATAATAAATTTGTTTATTATGATATGAAATAATAAATTTAGGCTCCCTGGGTCTACTCTACAGTCTACACAAATAAAGTGGAAAACTAAACAAACACACCTACTTCAAGGTCAGATGACAACTGCCAGAAAATCTGCTACTGCTACCTACTGTTGTTGAAAATTTTTTTTTTTCGTAAGCCACACTTTTTCGTAGGCCAAGGCTTTCAGCCTTTAAGCCTTCGGGTTAATCCGGCATTGAGTAGCCGGCGGATGATGATGGTGGTGTCTTTTTTCGTTTTCTGAATGAATGTTAACCCACGAGTGATAGGTGTTGCTACTTACTTAACCCCTTATTCTCTTCTCTTAACCCTCTACTCTTTCCTTTCTCTCGGGCTAACCTTAGTGATCTTAGGGTCTTTGTTGGCCTTACCTTCTGTAGATCTGAATCTATCTCCCCCCCTTGTCTATGACCTCCAATCTTTGGTAATGGTTCAGAATACGGGCGCCACTTAAGCAAAATTTCGAAAAATACCATGGAGACAAAGTTGTTTCTCTCATTAAAATACGTTAATTGCATGTGTCGCATTTGTATAATTTAAGTTTCGGGGGTACGGGGGCTCCGCCCCCGTAAAGATCACGCATCAGTGAACCCTATACCGATCAATTTGCGATGCGTGATTTTTGCGGGGGCTCCACCCCCGAGACCTAAATTATACAAATGATAATGTAATAACATGTTCAGTTATGCACTTTTTTAGTAATTTTCTAACTTTATTTTTTTGACTATGCGACACATGCAATCAACGTATTTTAATGAGAGAAACAACTTTGTCTCTGGTATTTTTCAAAATTTTGCTTAAGTGGCGCCCGTATTTTGAACCATTACCCAATCTTTCAACGGCAGGATATCCTCGAGGGTCGAAAACTTTGAATCTTGATTTTGACTCCTCCTCCTCCTCCTATAGGGAGGGGTCATTTTTGCTCATATTCGACCTTGGCACCTTCCTGCATAAAATAAACCGAAATACTTGTTTCCAGTGGTCGGGATACACTGGGCCGAACAGTAAGCGTGTATAGACTTTTATAAACAACTGTACATTCATATCTGGCATGATACACGTAATAATTATTAATCTATAATTTCATACAGACTACTTGTATGGATTAACTACTGTACATATTGGGGAATAAAATATTTTGTTGGCTTCTTTGTAATGAATAACTCAGAATTTGCTAATCCCTTCACAATAATAATGAAATAACCCATTTTAGAGTAAAATACTTTTACATCAAAGTAATAAAATTATTATAACGTGACTCAAAATCTAAATATTAAGTTTAGAATTAAACGTCAAACGAAATGAATTCCAGTGCTATAAACGGTTGTACTTTCAATTGTAAAAGACCTGGCAACATTGGGTGTAGAGGTAATAATAGTAGACCCATCTCATTCACTAGATGTTTACAGCGATTTCAGTAACTAATTTTAGAAGTACTAGAATAACTAGGCCCTTGTGAAATGTGTAAAAGAAAATGTTTAACTGAAACAAGATGAATAGTTAAACACAATGGTCCTTTTCACAATAATAATTCTTATTTTTTCAATGGCGAAGTCTCGATACTTGCTGCATCTAACAATCTTACAAGTATGTACCAGAATGTAGTCATTATTGAACTCTACTTCATTACATTAGATTTCATTTGGAAAACATGAAGCCATGTTCCTGTTATCCGAGTCTTGAGCTATATTTTATAATAATAAAATCTTGCAAAACATCAATCTCAAGTTAGCTAATTAACATGCTTCAAAGAAATTTTGTATCTAGAAAGTTTGTTCATAGATAGATAGATAGATAGATAGTATTAGAATTAATTAGCTACTTATTGTAAAAGACCAACCGACTAAATTATCAGCATTCAAAACCAACCAGCTGGGTGGAATCAAAATGGAAGCGATAAAAAGAAATAGTGAATTTGTGCTCATTTAGCCTCAGAAGAGTTTAGATCATTTGAGTGAAGTTTATTCTCGATTCTGATTATTGTGATTATAATTATTAACTGTAACTTAGTATTTACAAATTTATTTAAATCTCAATTTGTGTTTATACCAACTTTTGAGAACCAGTTTTAATTCAACTTTGTCTGAATTAAGATAAGTTTTTCTTTAATTAAATATTACTAACAGGACTACCTTTAAAAATTCTGAATATCCAAGACAATAGGCTTGAAGAAATGTTAAAAAAAAAAGCTTTTTTACAGACCATGAAATGGTAAATTTTAAAAATAATTAAGGGTTAAGATTCGGTAGAACACATTCACCAAACTCGATATTGATATTTATACAGTTAAATAGAGCGACAAAAATAAGAATACTTTATTCTATACTAGTTTTGGCGGAAATTCCTATTTATCGAGATATTTACTTTCAAAGTTATTAAATTTTGGCGCTATTATTCACTCGTCAAACCATCTCGTCCCGTGCGTATGCAGTCATGTTATTAGTCAATCAGCGGCTGCCGCATTGTCACGTGACATCCCGGCGCTGAAATTTAAATTCAACAGTTGCTTTAGAACAGTGGCTCCCGTCAAAATATGACAACCTCCGTGGCCCAACCAATATTTTTTTAAAAATATTATGAGTAAGGAATAATATAATTGAATTAGTTGTGGAAATAATCGAATTTATGTATATCTGTAACTATAAGTTTACTCCATAGCCCCCTTGGGGGCCATGGCCCACAGTTTGGGTACCACTGCTTTAGAAAGAGCACGCACCACACACAGCCAAAGTCCGAGTGGGACGTTATTAAACAAGTTTTGAGGGACGATAGCGCTGCTGTCGCTATATTTCGAGCTCACGGCGTGTTCAAGACCTCTCTTACATGTTCTCAGTGTGGTAATGAACTTAATTACCATAAAGCCTCCCATAATTAATGTAAGTGCACTGATATTTCCAACTACTTACTTTTCCAGGTTCCGAATTCATTATGGGGTACCCATGCCCGGTTAGGTCATTTGGTTAGGTTGTTATTTTCGTTAGTTTTAACTGTACGCTTTTGACGATTGGTTACGTTAGGTTACTTTTGCCGTGAATATTACTGACGAAAATAGGTTTTTCTGGTCTATTTCAGGTTTCAATTGATTCTGGCCTTTTTAGCCCACAATTTCCCTCTTCAAAGTCCTGCATTGAGGGAGTTATCTACATAACGGTGCATTTGCGCCAAAAATTAAGGTCAAATTCAACTTAAACAGCATGAAATACACCAGAAAAAAATATTTTCGTCACTAGTTTGGGTGGATGTGTTCTACCGACTCTTTACCTAATTAAGTTATAATTTTGCATAATTCCAATTGTAGTTAATAAAATTTTTTAAGTTGAACATTTGTCACCTTACTTTTAAGAAATTTTAAAAAAATAAAAAATGTAACTACTGTGTTCATTTATATGGTGCTAAAATTAAATTTGAAGATTACCGTTTCATGGTTTGTTGCTCTATGTTTTAGTTTGTCCTCTTATCCACTTACGTAAGTGCTGTTGCCTAATTTACGCTATTTAAACTTAACTATCCCTATATTAGACTTTAATGAAGGGTCGCTTATTGACGACAGCACTCTTATTAACGAATCTCCTTCGAACCTCTCGAAAGAGGATTTTTTTTTTTTTTAAATTGGGGGTTGTTTAACCACCTCCGCAACATCTAAGATTATATGACTGAGGGGACCTACAGCTTTACGTGGGATCCGAACCACAGGTCGCTACATAATCTGGGCGCGGAGGACGGTCTCCCATCCAACTACTACCCAGACCCAATGTCGCTTAACTTCGCTGATCTCCGGGAAGCGGTGCGGTGTTACGACATCGGCCACGACGTAGCCCTCTCGAAAGAGGAAATTGATAATTCAGTACTTAAGTTGGCGACAAAGCGGTTAATTAAAAGGGGGGCGGGGTTTCAAACGTCAAATAACCTACACCCTAAGAAAGTTAGCCTTGACGAAATTTCGAGTCACTTTCGAGAGTAGGACTGAATTTATTAGAACTTCACTAGAAATCATTACTGCCTTTTTAAATTAATAAATCAAATTTATAACTAATCATAGGCGGGGTGTCTGGGGGGGGGGGGGGGGACGATAGCCCCCTCCCCCAGGACTAGGAATTGAGCATTTTCAGGGCAGGTTTTTCCTGACATTTCTTTTTTACGTCTTGGTGAATTAATTACTTGCTACTATACTTTCTTAATAACAAGCGGTAGCTCGCTATCGCCCTCCGGGCAGGTAGCAGTATATGCCACAGTATATGCATTATGCAGTGATGGGCAGTATCTAGATACATGTATCGGTATCGCTTTAGCTACTTGACAAAAGTATCGATTTATCGGTATCGTTAAGGTCAATTTTCTTAAATGTATCGAAAAAAATCGATACATCGATACATTAATAAGAATTTTTAAATATTTAAATAGATGTTATAATATGACACTACTGAGTTATATTTATGAATATACATAATTATTAAATATTTATTTAATGACTACTACTCCTGCTGATCACGTCACACAGTACGGCGCAACATTTAAACACATTTGTACTTGGATGAGATTAATTAGCGAAATAATCAGGAAACTCTAAAATGTCAGTTGACATTACCATGCGTCACAAGATGGAATTCCTTGTTCGACAGTTTATCAGTTGTGTTGAAGCATAAAAGTGTCCTCAATGAAACAACTAGGACTGCCAACATTTCGGGAAAATGAGCTTGATTTTCTCCAGGAATACCTAACCGTACTACAACCCATTGCAACAACACTTGATAGGTTGCAGTCCGACAAAGAATGTTTACGGTTGCCTGCTTCCAACATTGTTAGCTGTAGAGAAGAAGCTAGAGCGTTTGAATTCGGAGGCATTGCGTCATTGTCAGCCACTTCTCAATGCAGTCACAGTGGTTCACTAAGCGGTTTGAAAAGTTTCTGTGCCTTGATGCGTCGCACGAGTGTAAAGCAGCAATTACTGGCATCGTCTTCAAATCCTCTGTTCAAGTTAGTGGATGACAATAAAAGGCAAATTTAATACTGTCAAAAAGAGGGTTCAAGAAATGTTGGTTAATGCTGTTAAGAGCCAGCGAGCAGACCCCCAGCAACAACTAAGTGATGCTGCATCTGACGGAAGTGCAGATGATTTCTTCTGTTATGAGTCTGCTTCCACTAATGTGTCTGCAACCCAAGATTCCACTGAGATGGAAGTTTTACAGTATCTGGGTGACGGAAGTCATTCTCTCCAATCTCTGAGGCAGTACCCAGGAATTCTACGGGTCTTCCTGAAGTATAACACACCACTACCATCCTCTGCTCCTGTAGAACGGTTGTTTAGCTTGGCTGGTCACATTCACGCTCCAAAAAGGAATAGACTGCCTGACCAGATGTTTAGCCAGCTGGTATTTTTGAAGGGTAATAGTAATCACTTTTAATTGTTAGTGTAATATTGTCATTCATGTATCCTACAAAATTAAAACATACTTTCATTAAATAAAGTAATTGTTTTTATTTACATCTATAAAACCCATTAAAATGTCGTTGATTTTACTTAGTGCGTACAAATTACTAGTGTAAACAATAATATCTAATACCTACATATTAAATGAATAATTATAAAAATGTACCGGCGATGCATGTATCGGTATTATGGAAAACTGATGAGTGGGTAGTTGGGAGGTAACGAAAATGGTTCACTGAGTAGGTAGGTAGTTAATCTAACAATTATTAAATTCCTTTTATGTCAATAACTGGGTGGATGAAACCAATTGGTTGCTCACCAGAGTTATTCTCCACACTAGTATTTATATACTGTGTGACAAGAGCGTGCTCGGTAATAGATATACATTACCGATCAACCAACCGAGGAAAAAAAAAAACCAAGATGACGCTGGTGGAAAAAGCCCCGCGAAAAGGAGAACAAAGGAGAAAAAAAACGAGGAACGGGGCGAGAGGACGGAACTGGGGAAGGGACAAGAACAGACAACGAAAAAGATCCCCACCAGCAAGTACGCTCTTAACAATTAAACAAGACGGGATAAGGGACTCTCTAATAACTAGCAGTAAGTGACTAATTGTGTTTTTAACCCAGTTTTACGTAGACTCATTAAATTAAGCTGGGTCAGACAACTTAGGCCTACATTGTGGCCTAAGACCCAGCATCAACTCATAGCTTAACAAAGGTAAAAGTAGATTGCCCTAACCTAGTTTGGTGAGGAATCCTACTGTGGACCTCAATTTATCTGCCCGCTCTGGACCATTTCCGGAATCTCTAGGCTAGACTTGATCTACTCTATAGTTAGACTGGAGATATAAGGGGTGGGTTAATTGTGGACCAATTCATACAGAGCATTTTTCACAGGTATCGCTTAAGACATCTAGAAAGTATCGGCGTATCGGTATCGCCTAAGACATTCTTCATGTATCGATGTATCGGTATCGCTTTAGCGATTTTCATGTATCGATGCCCATCACTGAGTATATGTATATTGGTACTTATGTATTATCGGGACTACTAAACTGTTTGTATTTTTGCTCTCGTCATTTTCATTCGTAATAGATATTAAATAGCTCGTGGCCCAGGGCCGGACTTAGGAGTGGGCAAAGTGGGCAGCTGCCCATGGGCCTCCACATATTGACAAGCCATTATCAAAATAGAAAAAACCCGGAACTAGAAAAACCCGATAGATGATCAACAAAAAAACACACGCATCCAATACCACTGTAGTACATAAACTTTTACCAATTACTTTGTTGTGTACTGATTATTATTTTGTTTTTATTACTCTTTTAGGCCTACTCTCACTATAATGGAATACCCGAGTAACCCGAGGCTTTCATTTTTTGCAGAAATGAGTGGAATGGACAGACACAAGAGTGCACGATGTTTTGAAAGTGTATGTATGTTAATTATATTATGAATCTTATGGATGACTTCAATTATGTCTTCCCCTAAGGTAGAGGGGCCTCCACACGTCTAAATCCGGCTCTGGCTCGTGCTCGGCCGCGGAGTGACCTAGGACCGGGAAACTTGACAGAGCACATCGGCAGCTCATGGGCTATCAGTTGGTGGTGGTTGCAGAATTTTACGAGGTGCCGTTTAGTCTGTGCACGGTTCCGAATAAAGCGGACAGACACGCACACATTTTAGCTGAATAGTATGTAGGATTGAAACGTAAGTTGAGGATTTACTGAAATCTATATCAACTGCAATGCCGTACTTTTGCTTGTCATTTAGAAATGTTGTAGCAAAATTCTAATTTTTGTAAATTGTAGTTTTTTATATCAAAAAGGCTTTAATATGTTACTCATACTCAACCTTTATTTTATGCTACACATAGTGCTTATGCAGAAATCAGGGCACCCTGAAAATTTTTAGGGTAAAGTGCCATCCCATACGCCTATGACTGTAAAGAAATATCTCTTCTTGCTCCCAAATTTTATGATTCTAAACTAATTTCTCAGATGGAGTATCATTTTAAAATTAAGGATCATGTTGCACAAAAAAAAAAAAAAAAATCTTACTGAACTAGTGAAAATTTTTTTGCCAAATCAATCCCAAATATAACTTCTCAACGGTCGCTCCCTTTCCGTAAACGAATTGACTCTTATGAGTCTAATTCTTCAAAAGCAAGAAGCTGTTCCTCCTAAATTAACATGCATGAATTTTAGTGGCTCAAGCGAGGATACTTGAGTTTGCGACTTTTCTTTCTCAATTTGAAAACCTAATTAGTTGTCAACCTCTAACAGACACCACTAAATTTATTTGAAAGGTTTCTTAAATGGCTCTAGCCTTTTTAGTAACTCTGAATCTGCTTTCAATGTAAATATTCCTTTTTAAGTATTGTTGTGCCGCTAACAGTATTTTTTAATGCGTCTATTTCTGAGGGGTGCGTACCAGATAACTTCAGCAAATCTAACACCTATTTTTAAGAGGTGGGAAATTATAGGCCAATCAGTTTAACGTCTGTTGTAGGTAAGCTACTGGAATCAATAATTAGGGATCGTAGAACTTGATTACAAATACGCAGCACGGTTTTAGGCGAAACAAATCTTGCTTAACTAATCTTTTAAAATTTTTCCAAAGCGTGGTTGAAGTTTACGATAGTCATCGGGCGGTTGATGTAGTGTATTTAGATTTTCAAAAAACGTTTGATACCGTACCACACACGACTCGTTGAAAAAACTAAGGTTCGTAGAATCAGGGGTGTAGTAATAAATTGGATAGAAGAGTGGTTGCAAGGTAGGAAACAAAGGGTGGTCGTTGATGGAGCGGCGGTGTCTTGAGCCAATGTAGCGAGCGGCGTTCCTCGGGGTTCTGTACAGGGCCCCTTGCCTTTTCTTGTATATATTAACAATCTTAAATGTCAGCCAAGTCGGTACAGTTTCAAAGTTTGCGGATGACACCAAGTTGGGTGTTAGGGCGATTAATGACGAAGATAAAGGTAAAATCCAGGAAGATCTGAATAAAATCGTAAATTAGTTCGTCACATGGCAAATGAGATTTAACGTCAATAAATGCAACATTTTACATATAGGTTCGCGTAACGATAATTTTGTATATAGTATGTCAGGGAAGGAGTTAGCAAGCGTAGATCAGGAAAAAGATTTAGGAGTTATAGTTGCTGGTGATTTGAAGGTATCGAAACAAAGTACAGCAGCAGTCAGTAAGGCGAACAAAGTGCTAGGTTTTATAGCTAGGAATTTTGAGTACAAATCGCGCGGTATTATTGTTCTACTTGATAAGTCATTAGTTAGACCCCATTTGGAGTACGCGATCCAATTTTGGAATCCACATATGTGTAAGGATATAGACAAAGACTAGCAACTAAGATGATTCCGTCGCTTAGGTCAAAGTCGTACGACTCTACGAGGATAGGCTTAAGGAGTTAAAATTGACTACACTCGAGACTAGGAGGATGAAGTGATCTAATCCAGGTTTTTAAAATTATGAATGGGTTCAATAACGTAAACAGAGCTTTTTCGAAATAGCACAGTATAGTAGAACTAGAAATAACGGGTCTAAGCTGACAAGTAGAAGGTTAAGACTTCAGTCGCCAAAAACTTTTTTAATCATAGAATAGTAAATGGCTGGAATAGTTTGCCGGTAGAAGTATTTGTAGCCCGTCTATAAAGATGTTTAAAAATCGATTAGATGCGTATGTTGATGGATTAGGTATAGGTTTAAGGTAGTAAAAATTAAGGTTTTTGTGATTTGGAACCCCCACAAAATTGTAGGTCCCCTCCGCCACCACGGACGACATGCGCAGTACACAATTAGAAACATGGTTAGGTAGACTAGCCATGGGTGGATCCTAGGGTCTTTGCTGGCCTGAAACATTATAAATTTTACTGTTGAGCAAGTAATTGGGCCTGGGCCCTTTCCTCGACCTTGTTTGAAAGCTTTAGATGTTTACAAAAAAGCTTATTTGGTCAAATTGAAGGATTTCAACTTTGATTTTTTTTTTTTGTGCCTAAAACACTGGCAATTTACTTATTAGCCACATTTTATTAAAATAACCCCAAACCTTTAAGATGATAGAATGAATTACGCGAGCTAATTCGGATTAACCTTTCATCATGAATAACTTTAATAATGTAATAAAGACCCTTGAAAAATTAAACCTTAAAACCGCTCCACTGAGCCAACCAGACCAAATTAGTTAAATTTAAAACTACTGATCCTGATAAAGGAAAACCCAAAACTAATAAACCGGCAAATTCTACACTTCAAAACATTCAAACACGGTTGGAGCCATTCAAGTCAACCGTAACCTCGGATAGTGAGGAGGTATGCAAGTTTTGTGATGAAACTGGCAATAAACTAACGTGCTGTAAAAAATGCATTAAAATTGAAGATCGAAGAAAAAGAGCAAGAACAAAAGAAGTGTTCTTTGTGCGCTAGCAAGAATCATTTAGAAGACGGCTGCTATGGAAGAATTGGGAAACTTAACATAGCCTGTAATTTATGCAAGGAAAGGTCGCATATATAAGCCTTTTGCGAATGCAAAGAAATTTCTAGCCAAACTTCGAAAACTGCAAGATAAAATCATTGCATTGTGGCTAACCCTGCCTCTTCAGCAGATCACATTCTTCTGCCTTTAACATTATCCCTGCCAAGGTAGGGCAAATCCATGGTTACACGTTGTATAATGGATACGAGCTCTCGAAGGTTAAAGAACAAAAATTTAAAATTAGCTTATGAGTACTTTAACAAAGGTTAACGCAGAGACTTAATTAATGTTAACCGTCTTTTGGGAATGGATGTTGCGAAAAGTGCTCTGTATGAATCGGTCCACAATTAACCCACCCCTTATATCTCCAGTCTAACTATAGAGTAGATCAAGTCTAGCCTAGAGGGGTCAGCCTAGAGATTCCGGAAATGGTCCAGAGCGGGCAGATAAATTGAGGTCCACAGTAGGATTCCTCACCAAGTTAGGTTAGGGCAATCTACCTTCACCTTTGTTAAGCTATGAGTTGATGCTGGGTCTTAGGCCACAATGTAGGCCTAACTTGTCTGACCCAGCTTAATTTAATGTGATTAAATTGATGGGTTAAAAACTCAATTAGTCATTTACTGTTAGTTATTGGAGTGTCTCCCTTCTCCGGTTGTGTAATTGTCGAGAGCGCACTTGCTGGTGCGTCCTCTCGCCCCGTTGTTCGTTTTCGTACTCCTTTGTTCTCCTCTTCGCGGGGCTTTTTCCACCAGCGTTGTCTTGGTTTTTTCCTCGGTTGGTTGAGCGGTAATGTATCTCCATTACCGAGCACGCTCTTCTCACACAGTATATAAATACTAGTGTGGAGAATAACTCTGGTGAGCAACCAATTGGTTTCATCCACCCAGTTATTGACATAAAAGGAATTTAATAATTGTTAGATTAACTACCTACCTACTCAGTGAACCATTTTCGTTACCTCCCAACTACCCACTCATCAGTTTTCCATAGATGTTCTTCAAAATCTTTTCCCTTTTCAGACGCTATTGTTTGGGTGGAAATGTTATGGACACTCTTCGGTTTTATTCCCGTCGGAAACGTTCATGGTTTCAAGGTTGCTCGAGCTAATAAGAAATCCTGTGAAGCTGGGAGGCGGCGGAAGAATCTTCGTGATTAGAGGCGATTGACGAACAAACTCAAACGTAGTCTTCAAATCTTAAAAGCGACCGTTCAACATCAGCGTTCGTCAATTCTGTGCTAGATCCCAGACCCTCGTTTTTCAATCTCTTAACTAGTGACTTCATAATCTCAAATATTTGGAGTTCGAGCAACTTTTTAAATTAGAGAGCTTGGGAATTGCCTCAGATGACGAAAGTTTGAACTCTCTTGAATCTTTGAAAATAAGAGTTTAAAGACTCTAAATATCATAGTAACCTTCCGTGGTACGAGGAGCAACTGAAAGAAGTTTCCTCAAATCATGAAGAAGTTCTTGCCACCCTTAATAAAAAGTTCATAGTACTTTGAAAGCTCAAGATTTAATAAAAGAATATGGAGTATTTAAACGAAAATTGCGAGATGGCATCATAGATATATTGGTACCTCCAATTACGTGGGGGTGCCTCATCGTTCTATTTTGAGACAGAACCAGGAACAAGTCGCCACTAAGATAAGGCCAGTTTTTAATTGCTCTTTATATGTTAAAAGTTCGCCTTCGCTTAATCAAGCAGCCTATCCTGGCATTAACTTAATTTCTTCTCCCATTAACTTGCTTTGCCAGTTTTAGATCTAATTCATTTGTAATTTTGGCCGGTATTAAACAGGCCTTTCTTCAAATTAAACTAAAGTTGGAATCGGATCGTAACAAATTTTGCTTCTGGAGAAAGGGTGATAAGCGGGTTCAGTATAGATATACTACTATAATCTTTGGTTTAGACAGCTCGCCTTTTATGTTAGCTTATCTTCTCAAATATTACGCAGATAAATATCCAGTGGACATTACTACCAGTCATGAAAAAACACTTACGTGGAAACCATTTTTTTTTTTTCCAACCAAAGCCTTGGTGTTAAAGGATGTTTACCTCAAGTCACGAGAATTGTTGGCAGGTGGTGGTTTCACATTGAGATCATCGAACACTAACTGTCCCGAACTGAAAGAACTGTTCCTTTCGGTTCAGACCTACGTGGAGCATAAGAGCAGTGATGAGAAGGTACTTGGGTACTTTTACAACTCTTCCTCAGACAATGAGGTTGGCGGATTTTACATTGGAATCTTTCAACAAAGAGCCAAATATTATCACAGGTTTCCAAGGTTTTTGACCCTTTGTTTTTATTTGCTCCCTTAATAATAAGAGGTAAGCTCCACATGCATCAAATCTGGGCTGAAAAAATCGAATGGGACCAAGCTGTCAATCAACCTATTCTGTCACAGTGGAACAAACTAGTCAGACTTGGTTCAGCTGAAGTCGATCGAGTTTCCTCGCTCAAAATTGACAATTTGTCTTAAACATTTGTGACTCTAGTAAAGCTTGCTATGGGTTTTGTGCTTACGTAACCAATCAACTAACTTCAAACTTGGTATTTGCTAAAACTAAAGTAAGCCCAATTCCCTCTAAAACTCTTCCATTAGAACTTTTAGCTATTAGCACTTAAATGTCTTCCCACCTTGCTAGAAGCCCTGAATAAAGCAAAACCTACTCAAATTAACATTTTCTCTGACTCCCAGGTTGCTTTGAGCTGGGTAACATCAAGTAGCATCGTAAGTCTTTTTGTCAGAAATAGAATTATTGACATTAAAAATATGAAAATTATGCCGACAACCTGACTATCTACTAACGAGGAGCTTGTCGATCCAAGAATTCGGAAACAAACCGACTCTTTGGAAGACAGGTTCTCAGTGGTTAACGGTACCAGAGGTTAACTGGCCTCATTATGAATTACACTGTCTCAACAAAGAGGCCTGCCTGCCTACCCTCCTTATGCACGGAGCATAAAAAGAGCATCATCTTAAAGTTAAACTTTTCTAATGTCCATAAGCTGCATCGTATAATATCTTGTATTTTTAAATTTCTCAATCTTTTGACAGGTAAATTTCCTGATACTGATGGCACAGCAAAACTTCACTGGTTAAGAACGATGCAGGACCAAACTTTCTACGAAGAAAAAACTTTGTTTGAAGCCAAAGTGTGTCTAAGGGTAAAATTAACTATATTCCCAAATATACTCATAAGGAGTAAAGGGAGATTAGCTAGGAGTAACTACTACTATTATGACGTACAAAATCCTATTCTACTTGCTGAATGTTACGATTTTCATCTACGTTGTAAACATTGGGAATTCAGACAACCTTTATCAACTAGAGAGTTAATGGGTCATTGGATTCCGGGCGGTAGAGCTGCAGTAAAATCAGTCGTTTCTACCTGTGTAACTTGTACCAAATTTAATTCGTTTGCTTTTAGATACCCCCGTCTCGCTAATTTACCCAAATCAAAATTTCACTTAATTCTTACTTTGCAGCATGCTGGAATAGATTACGCGTCACATCTGGATTTGGGATCCAAAAAAAATCCAGACTACTTCGAAAAAGTATATAGTCATATTTACTTTCCTTCAAATAAGATCTATTTACTTAAGACTTAGTACCAGATATGTCCGTGTTAAGCTTTTTGCAGTCTTTTCTTAGATTCTCAAACATGTATGGGATACCAGATTGCGTCTACACTGATAGTGCCAAGACCTTTCTAACAGGAGGACGTTATCTTGAAGACTTTGCAGGCGGATATCTTCGAAGGAACAGCATCAAACATATGCGCATTCCTGCCTATGCTGCGTGGATGGCCGCTGCCTAGAAACGCCTCATACGCACAATGAAAAACTGCTTAAGTAACTTACTACGAGATGTTGACTTATCTGACGTGCGAAACTCCATTAACAGTCGTCCTCCGACCTATTTAGACCCTGAAAGCGAAATCTCTACCATCACTCCAAATTCCCTCCTAAAAGCAAATTTCAAATGTAGCTTGATCTTTAAGGACATCTTTCAAACGGGGTCTCAAAATATTAACATTTCAAATGCTAAGCAAATTAATCACTTTCCCCATTATAATCTTTTTGCTAACTTCGAGACCATTTGGTTTAATGATTATTGAGTAGGGATCTTCATGAAAGTGGGAAAATAGAATTAAATTAAATTAAATTAAATGACAGTCCTAATAAAATCACCCCGATCAACCTTAAATTTCGTGGAAATTAGGGAGGGTTTTCCAGGTAATACCTGGGGACAATGTGAAAATAAGAAATCGTCAAGGTTAAGACTGGGTCGGACTCTACTAATTTCTTTCCTATTAATCTCTCTTGCATCCCTTGGAAATTGGTGCAAGCCATCTTGGCACCTATCAACCTCCTGAGAAAAACGCTACGGCTCCACTCTAAAAGATCTAATCAAAATTTGATCCCGAACTGGAGTCGGCTAATCAAGACGACCCCAACACCTACAAATTCGAGTATCGGAAAACATCAATAAAATATACCAAATAATTTTTTTTTTTAATAACTTTTTGTTCATTTTAATAGGAAAATGCTACTCCGTTAGTAGGAGAGGATAAATAAGACTATTCTACTCCAGAATTTTGAAGTTATTTCCTGTTGGGAATATATTAGAATTAATTACCTACTTATTGTGAAAGACCAACCCACTAAATTATCATCTTTCAAAACCAACTAGCTGAGTGGAATAGAAAAAAAGTGAATGTGTGCTCGTTTAATCTCTCTATACCAACTTTTGAGAACCAATTTTAACTTCGTCCGAATTACGATAAGTTTTTCTTTAATTAAATATTACCAACAGGACTACCTTATGCTCCTTAGCTAATCAGAATTTTAACCACTTCATGGTGGTCTGCAAAAAGTTTAAAATAAACATTTTATTAACTACAATTCCAATTGTAGTTAATAAAATTTATTTTAAAGTAGAATATGTGTTACCTTGCTTAAATATTTCTACTAAGTAATTTTAGACCACCATGTGTGCATATTATCACAATTTGTTTAAATATTGCATTTAAATTTTATTTCAAATAAAGCAACAATAATGGTTCATTTTAAAGTCGCTTCCTTCAATTTGAACACATTCACAACGTCCGACTAAAGTTAAAGCTGCTATAATAAAATGTATTGAAATATTTGAACATTAAATTTTTGGTATATAAAAACTACTACATTTGTGGGCAAGCTAGGTACTTCGTATGTTTGTGTATCTACTGCATTTTTTTTTATTCAGTCAACATAAAATGGGAAGTGCGAAGGTCAGAAAAAAAGCTCACCGAAACTATCAAAACAAAACGATTAAGTTCGCTGCATGTCGTTCTCATTGATGGTCGGCGGAGTCGTACAAAAGGTGATGCGAGTACCCACTGACTTTCAACCATCACCTCTCGTATACTAGGATCAACTTAGCTTAATTACTGGTTATTGCTAATAACTGAACTGAAATGGTTATTAGTATCACAATTTAAGCAATGACGGTAGTAATGCAGTACTTCTTAAAAATCTTTGGATTCAATTGCTGAATTTTCAGTATGAACGAAGTCGTTATAACTTTCTCTATCTGAGGTTGGAGGGGAAGCATTTTGAGATCCGTTTCTTCCCTCTTCTTCAATGTCTGTACCACTAGAATTTAGTATCGGAACTTCTTTGTGAGGGAGGGGTTCTTCCTCTTCTCTATCGCTCGAACTGGACCTGTTTCCGTCATCTTCAAAAGAGTCTTCGTATGAAAGTGATCGACTTACTTGCGTTTCTTTTTCTTTAGTCGAGATGCGTCTATTTAAATTAGCTTCAGAAGACCTCTCACATGGACCCGAGTCTTTCGACTCTCTCAAAGCGTTTCCATTTTCTACGTTCTCCCTCGATAGGATGACTGGAATACTCGTTAAATCTCCTCCTCCAGCCGCTTCATCTTGCCTTTCACAGACATTATCGTTGGGCGGAGATACGTAATTGTTGTCAACCAAGGACCGCCAAAAGTCAAGCTTTTGCGCTCTCAATTCGTCTTGTACATTTGGTAAGTCGGAGCCCCGCTGATTAGAAATGTGTTCGGAGTCCCTGGTATGCATTCCGACTGGACACACGTCCATAATACCCGTGCGTCGCAGGGAAGCCATGGCAGCGTCGATGGAATAAACAGGATAATGGTAAGGGTAGTCGGATTCGACACTTTTTCTCAGCGAGATATTTGCCCTCTCGATAACGGCGTTCAAATCCATAGAATTCGATTCGCCTTTTTGCCGGTTTGACACTTTAGAATTCATTTCGGATAAAAACTGTCGCTGCCTTTCAGTTGCAGTTTCAAATTTAGTGAACCTGAAAAGATGAAACCCGTAAGTAAATATAGGCCCTATTATTTTACTAAAATTAATCAGGAGTCAGAGTTAAGGGTTACCTTAACTTACTTTAGGTTGCGAAGCCCACCAACGTTTGGTGCTGTATGATCAATATAAAATGGTAAAAAAACTGCAAACTACAAAACGAAGTATCACTGAGCCTATTTAAATTCAGTGTAATCCTCAAGCATTTTAAGTACAACAACCGCACTGAAATCCTTCATCTTCAGTCATTATTTAAAGGCCTTATCAAAATAAGATAGGAGGAGGTTCATCTCAGTTACATATAAATCTGAAATGCATCTTAATTTTCAAACTGTGCCGTGGCTCGTTTAGTTGGATATTTAATTTCGGTTGCGAAAGCCCGGGTTCGAATTCCACCTCTGCTTCAATTGGAATTGGCCAGCCATCTACTCTGTGATTGCTCGGGCTCAGGCGATCCTTAAATTTAACCCCTACTACCAAAAGATACAGTGATTGTAACATCCTGCAAAACGTACCGTACCAATTTAAGTACACCAAATTCGGGTTGTCTAAAATCTATAAACCCAAAGGACAAACAAGGAAAAAAGGCAATTTTCACACAATAACTCAACTTAATACGAATCGAGGAAATAACATTTATCGACATTTGCTTAAAAATTCGTAACCACAAACCTCTCCTGAAGTTCTTCAATCCTTCTCTGAGCTTCGATGTAAATTTCAATGTCTGAGTAGTTTTTCAGTGGTTTCTTTGAAGTCGTTGCACGGTCCACATTCTGCAAGAATACTCTCGAGTTTGAAAACGTTGCTGCTATAAGTAGATCCAAGAAAGTTCAGCAAAATGAAAGAAATGGAAAAATATCTCTAGCCAATTATAGTGTTGCACAAAACTCTTACATCTATCAACACCTCTCGGCTGTCTCTGACGTAAGGTAGAATCCTCTCAAACACGGCATCGGCCATCTTTTCCGATATACCGTAACGTTCTTGCGATGTATCCGAAGGCGGAATAACTTTCTCTTGTTTCGCTTTCACAGAAAATGGCGAATTATCTTGTCTAATATCGTTTTCACAAGTCTTTCTGTAACCTAGAAGAAAAGCTACATTACTTTTAAATTGTAATTTATATAATTAAATTTGGAAAACGGAATACCAACAACTCTCTAGTTAGAATTCTCTCAGACTCACTAAACAAGTGAATGACTTTTTTCAGTTTAGTAAATTCACCAGTGTGTTTCCAGGGTTTTACACACTCAACGCCGACCCCTAAAACTGAGTAGCCAAAAGGGGGGGGGGGCTGAAGGCCCTCTAAAATCTCCAGAATCGGAGAAATAAACTCTTCTAAAACAAACTAGGGCTTACTTTTACCTTGTTTGAGAGTCCGTTTCCTGATCTTTGGTGAGAGCGAGTCGTGTACAAATTGAATTGTTCTTCCCTCTTCCAATTCCTCTATCACAGGATGAGAGCGAGTCTCTTCGCTGTTTACAGCAGCAGCGCCCCGATTATGAGCCGTCTTCAATGTAATATTAAAAAAGATAGAATTTTCCTCTTAAATCTCATTCAATATGACAGAAGCCTGAATTCAAGACCAGATATTAAAATGAAAGAAAAAAAGTAGGGCTACTGAATAGTACTGATATCGCTGAAGCCAGTTTGGAAAAAAAATCTGCTAGAAACAAAAATTCTTCATAATGCATAAAAAATTACCAATTGGTAAAAATTTTCTCTGGATATTTTATCCTTTTTGGGTGACTAACAAATCTTGAGCACAAAACCCAATTATTGCTGATTAGTAACTTTTTTCCATAACTGACTTATCTAAGGATTTAATGAAAACAGGATGGCCATGATGATGCTTAATAACACGACAACCTATCGAGTATTCAAAAAGTTGATGGAAATTTAATAATCTTAAGATTAAAGTACGATAAATGAAAAAGAAATTCTTCTTTTACTAAACATTTTTGTAATGAAAATTCAGCATTCAGCATTAAATTTATGCTGAATCACAAGAACAGAAATACTATATTTACTACTTTCTAGAAAAGACAGTAGTACAAACCTCCATTCCCTTCAATGGTGAAATAATTTTGCAAGGTTTCTTCATGATCTGAAGAAATAAAAGTCTGCATTAAACATTTTTCAAATAAAATATATCAATAATGTGCCAAAAGCTGATCAAAAACTTGAAAAGGTAAATGTTGCTATTCACCGAGAGTGGTAAACAAACCTTTTATATTAATTATAGCACAGCTCAAAATATAACCTACCAAATTCATTAAAACATAAAGCAAAGATATCATTACTCCAATTATTCCTCAAGTTTCTGATTACGTAGAGTATAGAAGAAGATTAATTTCTTTTAAGGCTGAATAATTATGGAGATAATTTATGGCCTGAAATAATTTTGTATCGTATTTTCGTGTCTTTTGTACAGTTAGTTACATAAGTAGGAATACACCAGACCACACCTACCATACAGCCCAGTTTGTGCATCCCGCCTTGGGTAAGTGATGGTAGGTACCAGTCCTGTAGGTATCAACCTTAATCATACACTTTTTCCAAACAAGAACTACTGGTTAGTAATAAATATGAAAATTTATGGGCTTATTTATATCCAAGACTTATCAGAATACAGCGTTACACATAGGGACCTATTCATATTTACGGGTGAACCCGAGTCTTTTAATATTAAAAAATCTTGGCCAACTTTTGAATAAACGCTGTTAACCCATTAGATTCGCCGGGGAATCGATCGAGCAAACTTTCACTATCTTTTGATAAACAGAAACCAAATAAAGAGAAAATTGCAACTTCACCTATTTATACTTTTTCATTACAAAATTAGTTTGTGAATCACATGATAAGAATTAACCTATTTATTAGGGTGGAATGAGCAGTACTATGCCTAAAGAAATAATATAAACCATTAACAATGTTACTAAACATTCAGGAGTGCCAATTTTAAAGCTGTACCCGGGCGAGTAAGGTGGGAAAGAATTGGTTGATATTTCAGTTTCAAAACCAAATGTAGTTAATTTTAGTAGAAACAAGTAATAGTTTTGGGGGTGTTTTACAGGTCTTCTTTCGTAACAGCAAAGGTTTACGTGGGACCCGAACTATTTATGGGTCACCACATCACCTGAATGCGGATGACAGTCACCCATCCAATTATTGAACAGACCCAACGTTGCTTAACCCTTTAACACCCGGTATGGATGTGATCGATAACCCCACTATGCTCAACAAAATGGGAAAAAAAATAATTCAAAAATAATTTTGTAGTGATTTTACGAGTCATTTTAAACCTCAAACAAAGATGGGAAAGGTAAAGTGTCCACAGATGTTGACCGTCATTTGCGGAAAAACCTAAAACATCAATTGATGTTGACCGGCGTTCTCTAAGAGAACATCAATTGATGTTGACCAACGTTTAAGGGTTAACTTCGACTGATCAACAGGAAGTGGTGTTGCGATATTGCCACAACGTAGTCCCGATCATTATTATTATACTCCCCAATTAATGAATTACCTTTTGTTTCTTATTTTTCGCCACGTAAGACTGAGCTAAGTGAGAGAGCTTCTTTCTCACTGCTTTTGGTTTGAGCAACGACAACACATCACTGTCCACTTCCGAGGATAAAATTTCTGAGAACTCCGTTATAGATTCTTCCGTACTTTGAAGTGGGTTTTCATCTGCTTCAGAAATCAGAATGACATTGTCATTTAAAACAATACTAGCTAATAATTAGATATAACAGAAAATACGAGCAATTTCACTAACTGAGGAAGTTTCACAGCAAAATAATACACACACATTTTTCTAAGTATGGTAGTTATAGTAGGCTAATGACAAATGTGTGACACATCAATTTGCAGTTGGGGTTTTCTTTATAGGCTAACTTAGGCTGTATTTCAAAGGATCTAAAATAGCTTTAAACTCGCCAAATACACGAATTCTAAATTATTTTAGATTATAGTGGGTTAACATAACCTTATCTATTCCTCCCCACCGCCCTTCCAAAATTTACTATCATAAGGTGACAGGTCTACATTATGGGAATATTTATTTCCCACTATTTCAATTACAAGTTTTGCTTCATTAGCATGTGAATAATGTTCCCTGCTTTCGTGCCATGAAAGTAGAATTCAAAGTTCAGTTGCTATGTTAAGTTACTATCTTTTGTGACTATTCAAATAAATCCATTTATTGACAATTGCATTAAACCTCTTTATTGTTAACTAAGTTTTTCATTTTCTAAATTACCTAAAATCGAAGATAAATAATTTTTCGGGTGTTTAACCCCCTCCATAATGGCAAAGATCATGATGAAGGGACCTACAGCTTCATGTGGGATCCAAACCACGAGTCACTACATCATCTGAATGCAGGGGGTGGTCAACCACCCACCAACTACTGAACAGACCCCACATTGCTTAATCTCGCTGATCTAATGGGAAACGGTGCTGCAATGTGGCCCCGAGAGAAAAAATTATAATGTAAAAATGACAAAGATTCCTACCATTTATTACATTTGAAGAGCAATTCTTTTGAGGCAAGGAAATACCACCCATTGCCATTATTAGGAGTATCTGTTGAGCGATTACTAAAGCTTCACACAGGAGCACATTTCCTTTGTGACCAACTTTAATCTCATTGGGAAAGTTTTCTAAACCCTTGAGGAAAAATATATGTACAAAAGAACAGTAAAGGCTTCAGAAAAGTAATTTTGTTTATATATATATATATATACACGGTGAACCAAAAGTAGGTGGACAGTAGGTTGAATACGGTTTGTGTTATATTATATTATAACTATGGTGTTCATTATAACTATGGTGTTTGTGTTATATATTTAAATATTATAACTAAATTTATTTATATTTTATTTTGTATTATAGTATACAAAAAAATTAAATATGTATTCTCAAAATAAATGTTATCATTTACTGTCCACCTACATTTGGTTCACCCTATATATATATATATATATATATATATATATATATATATATATATATATATATATATATGCAAACAATTCACAAACAGCATGTGATCTTTTTAATAGGCAAGGAACCACAGGGAAAAGGAAAATAAAACATGAAGTCCAAGCTTTTATGATATATTCACATCTTCAGGGACAAGGGAGAGAGAGGCAGAATTTATGAATTACACGACTTTAAATACACAAGCAAAAAATCCCCTAATAGGAAACTCAATCTAAAAATATCATCAAACTATGATCAAACTTCCTCAATAGAAAACTTAATCTAAAGGCTACTAAAAAATATTGAATACATAAAAACTATATAAAAGAAATTATACAATTAAAAAGTACACAAAAATAATGCTAATTATTAAAATTAATATTTAATTAAAACAAGCAATTAAGTGGCAAGAATCCCATAATCTAAGGAAAAACCCATGGCACAACCATCCACACATGCTGATTCTAGAAATTCCACAATCTATTCGGGGTGCGAAAAAATTCCCCAATAGCCAACTCAATCTAAAAACAATCTAAAACTTCCCCAATAGATAACTTAATCTGAAGGCTACTAAAATATCGACTACATAAAAAAACTATACAAGAGAAATTATACAATTAAAGTGTACACACAAAAATTAAGTGGCAAGAATGCGGAAGTCAGAATCTTCCACCACCTTTTTTGACAATGTATGAATCTAACTTGTAAAGAACAGGACTAATATTAAGAACATAATCAGAATTATTCTTGATCACACTCGATTCAATTATATTTCTACTAATGAAAGATTTACAAAAAATTAATTTGGAGGCATTTTTCCAGTTAATGGGGTGGTTGGTATCTCTTACATGAATGAAAATGGCATTAGATTCCTGGCTAGTTCTTAGGCTGTATTTATGCTGCTTAATACATAATTCTAGGGTCTTACCAGTTTGATCAATGTAAAATTTAATGTGCATGGAATTTTATATACACAACCCTGTTCATTTAAAGGAGAATTTTTATCAATATGTTCTTAATTACATCTAAATTTCTGAATGCAATATTTACGTTAACCCTCTATCGCACAACTTTTTTGTAGGGTTAAGTCTAAATGCGTGTATTTGAAATGTTAAAGAGAAACAACATGGTACCATAAAGGGTTAAAAGTCCTCAGCAATTTTGGCAGTTCAAGAAAATTTTCATTAAATGGTAATGCTAAGACATTTTTAGTGGTACAAGGAGTCTTGTCTTTTACCTCGTAGGAAGTTTTCTTTACCATTTTTAAAGATTTATCTCTGCAGTTCTTTGGATTGCGTTTGATTTGCGTATGCAGTTCATTAGATATTTTAAATCAAACACAATCCAAAGAACTGCATAGATAAATCTTTAAAAATGGCAAAGAAAACTTTCTACGAGGTAAAAGACAAGACTCCTTATACCACTAAAAATGTCTTAGCATTACCATTTAATGAAACTTTTCTTGAACTGCCAAAATTGCTGAGGACTTTTAACGCAAATATTGCATTCAGAAATTTAGATGTAATTAAGAACATATTGATAAAAATTCATCTTTAAATGAACAGGGTTGTGTATATAAAATTCCATGCACATTATGTAATAAATTTTACATTGATCAAACTGGTAAGACCCTAGAATTATGTATTAAGTAGCATAAATACAGCACAAGAACCAGCCAGGAATCTAATGCCATTTTCATTCATGTAAAAGACACCAACCACCCCATTAACTGGAAAAATGCCTTCAAACTAATTTTTTGTAAATTTTTCATTAGTAGAAATATAATTGAATCGAGTGTGATCAAGAATAATTCTGATTATGTTCTTAATATTAGTCTTGTTCTTTACAAATTAGATTCATACACTGTCAGAAAGGTGGTAGAATATTCTGACTTTCGCATTCTTGCCACTTAATCCCACATTTAAATATTTTCAATAACTGTTATCATTTTCATGCATACACTTTAATTGTATAATTTCTTTTATATAGTTTTTTTATGTATTTGATATTTTAGTAGCCTTCAGATTAATTTATCTATTGGGGAAGTTTTAGATTGAGTTGCCTATTCGAGAATTTTTTTGCATCCCCAATAGATTGTGGAAAATTCTGGAATCAGCACGTGTGGATGGTTGTGCCATGGGTTTTTCCTTAGATTACTGGATTCTTGCACTTGCCTGTTTTAATTACATATTAATTTTAATAATTATCATCATTTTTATGTGTACTTTATAATTGTATAATTTCTTTTATAGTTTTTATGTATTTAATATTTTTTAGTAGCCTTTAGATTAAGTTTTCTATTGAGGAAGTTTGATCATAGTTTGATGATGTTTTTAAATTGAGTTGCCTATTGGGGAATTTTTTGCTTGTGTATTTTACTCATGTAATTTATAAATTCTGCCTCTCTCCCCCTTGTCCCTGAAGATGTGAATATATCATGAAAGCACTCAGACTTCATGCTTTATTTTCCTTTTCCCTGTCATTCCTCGCTTATATACATATAGGATGAATTTCACAATACAAACATCAATTATACATATACATATATTATATACAATCATACATTAATTATATATGTAAAATTATAATTATATACACAGTATATACGGTATATACACATTAGGGTGATTCAAAAAAATCAAAGTTTTTTTTTTTAATTGTTCAACCTGTATTTTTGTTCCCTATGACAAAAAAGTAGTGTATGCCAAATTTGGTGAATTTTAAATAAAATTTACTATGTGCTACCAGGCGTCAAAGTGTCCCTCTTTTTCAATTTGTTTGTTTTTACAACTTATGATTTTATGTTTAATTGTTTATATTTCAGAATTTTTAATTAATGGTTTATATACTAGCTTGCTTTTAATTGTTGCTTGGAACTCGTAATTTTGATACCAATTAATCGATTATGGAAGCTAGGCCTAACTCACCATCACCCAGTTGCTCATTTGGGAGAAGTTCTACAAGAAAAGAAACTGAAGTATGGCTAATTGGGCAGCCCTCTGCAGTACTAAAAACATCCGTATTACCATCAGAGAAGGAAATGATGGCCCTCTTCATGCACTACAGAAATATTAAAAAGCAAGACATTAGAGAATCATGCTGCTCTACTGCAGATGATGTGCTAGCAGTTTGGAAAAAAGCAGAAATACCAGCAAAACAAAGAATACATGTAGTAGATAAAATTTAAGGAATACTGAAGGAATGACAGCTGCTTAAGAAAAACAAAGCAAACAAATTGAAAAGATCACAAAATTTAAATAATAAGGAAGAAAAATGGAAAGATAAACAGGAAAACTTATTTGACATTGCTCATGAGTGCTATGCGGCTTATAAAAATAGAAGATAAGAAATTCTTGAAAATGCAACGTGAGAAAGGATGTCATGGAAAAATGGGTACCATTGATAAGGCTGTTGCTAAAAAAGAGCAAAGAGCAGCAGAAAAGCAACAACGTTATGAAAAGAGGAAAGCAGAAGAAGAGATCAAAAGAAAGAAGAATGAAGAGGCTGTCATACTCACCAGTACATCATCAGAATCAGAATCAGAGGAGAGTAAAAGTGATGAATCTGGTTTCTGTACTGCACAACCTTCAACATGGAAAAGTAAGGTTGGCAAACGTAGAAAATTGTTTGATGATAAATTATTAGGAAGTCTTGATGTTGCAAAATTGAGTGACAGAAATGCGTCTCTTTTTAATGCAAACAATCAGACATCGCTTGAATGGGACATCTGCGAACAAATAAAATGCATGTGTTTCAATACAACGGCAGGCAAAACTGGTCCTAGAAATGGTGCAGCTATTCTTCTAGAACAAAAATTCGACAACGATTTATTGTGGCTGGCATGTCGACACCATATATTTGAAATTATGCTGGAAGCTGTTGTTTCAAAGTCTTTATCACCATCTTCTGGCCCAGATATAGTCCTTTTTAAGAAGTTCAGAGAAAAATGGTCAAGCATTAATAAGGAGGACTACGAAACAGCATTATCAGATCCAGATATCTATGAAAATATTCATGACATCAAAGATAACAATTATATTTGCAACAAATCAACTAGATACATTCCAACCAAGAGACGATTACCTAGAACTATTGCAGTTAACAATTATTTTTTTGGGAGGTGAACCAAAAGGTGGAATCAAATTTAAACATCCAGCAGGACTTCATCGGGCTAGGTGGATGGCCAAAATTACATATTCATTAAAAATTTTCATGTTCAAATCTCAGTTCAAAATTTCAGTAAAAGACAAAAAAGGACAAAGACATCTGTCTATTTGCTACTCGGTTATATGTAAAGGCATGGTTTACAGCTCCTGTGCCATCTTGCGCTCCTCGTCTTGCTCTGGAATTATTACAGAATCTTGTAGTCTACAAACAAATAAATGACACAATTGCATTTGTTGCTATTAAAAAACTGTTAGGTCACCTCTGGTACCTATCAGAAGAACTGGTAGCCTTGGCCTTTTATGATGAAGTGCCTACTGAAACGAAAAACAAAATTGTAAAGGCCTTGCAAAATACAACAGAAACTCTTCCTGCAAAACGGGCTTTTCTAGATCCTGCACTTATTCCAATGAAGAAATTAGAAGATTTTGTCATCAAATACTCAAAGATTCTTTACAATAACAGAATTTAGTTCAAAATTTTTATTCAAAGATGCTAAAGAATGGCATAATGATGAAGAGTATAACTCCGCCAAGAAATCTATCAAACAGTGGAAAGTCGTGAATGATATAGCGGAAAGAGGAGTAAAATTAATGGATGAATATAATAAAATACTAACACATGACGAAGATCAAAAACAATTCTTGCTACAAGTAGTGAAAAACTACAGGGCTGTTTACCCTGATGGAAAGAAAGAAACATTGATGAAGTAAGGACAGCTAATGTCTCAAATATCATGCTAGTTTAATTATGCATGCTTGTGGTTATGGTATGACCTACGGGGGAGCTTTCCACATTAAAAAAAAGCAATGCGCCACCCCTGGGTGGTGTGGAAAAATTTGACAATTTGAGTCGTTCTGTCAATTTTTAATTGCTGGTAGCAACCCCTAAAAATTAAAAATTTGCTAAAATATTTTAGGATAGTTGTTTTTATGCTGAAATGAACCATTTAAAGGGTTGAACACATTAAAATATAAAAAACTTTTTTTTACCCCCATATTTGAATCACCCTAAATTACACATATATATATATATAAAATTATGTATAATTATATATAGGAAAGAGGAGGGGTGACAAGTTTGAACTTCGTGAAATGAGGAATCATCATGTGGAAAGGTTGAAAGGTATATATACACAGTGTGTCCCAAAGAAATGTATACCCACTTTGTTCGATAATACCAGCTATGAGGATAATAAATATATTACTTTTTATATGTTTTTTAATAAAGAATTTTCTCCTGAATCTAAATATGTAATTATTTTCATTAAAAATTGAAGAACAAAAAAGTTACAGATGTTTAAATTATAATTATTATTTTCGAGACTTCATGTGCGATATTTTCTAATATTTTAACCGACTGTTTTGAGATACTTATGTTTAGTGTTGATATTGAAGCATAAATGTTGTAATTATTAGTCAATTCAAAAAATTTACAAATTCCATGGTTGAATGACACTTTATCTAAGATGTTCGACGTCTTCCAGAACGTTGTTTTTGTAAGTTTTGCACAGTGCCATCGGTTTCAAACTTATCTCGTATACGTGCAAAAATATTAGAAAATATCGCACATGAAGTCTCGAAAATAATAATTATAATTTAAACATCTAACTTTTTGTTTTTCAATTTTTAATAAAAATAATTACATATTTAGATTCAGGAGAAAATTCTTTATTAAAAAACATATAAAAAGTAATATATTTATTATCCTCATAGCTGGTATCGAACAAAGTGGGTATACATTTCTTTGGGACACACTGTATATATATATATATATATATATATATATATATATATATATATATATATATATATATTATATATATATATATTATTATATATATATATATAATATATATATATATTATATATATATATATTATATATATATATATATATATTATATATATATTATATAATTATATATATATATATATATATATTATATATATATATTAATATATATATTATTATATATATTATATATATATATATAATTTAATTTTAAATTAAAATATATTCAAATGCATGAAGAAATGTTTCTTCATTACTTTACCTTCAATAGATGTAGACAAGATCGACTTGCAGATGCTAACAATCGTAATGAGTTGTTTGGAAGCCTGTTTAGTGGTGAGGAAATTTTCAGTGATAACAAATTCACCTGTTGCAAAAAAGAAAAAAATACTGAAGATCTATGCCTGTGGAACTCTGGTCTTAGAAATACTGTACAGCAGTGGTTCCCAAACTTTTATGGTGGTGGCCCTGAATACAATACTGTCCTGGCCTGGCGACCCTAAATGCTGGTACATGCAGTGTTAATGACCAATCATTTTGATACATTGTGTTTATATTCATATAGTTTGATTGAATTAGTCATTGAGAATTTCCATCCCGCGACCCTCAGGAACACCTTCCCGACTCTCACTTGGGTTGCGACCATGGGTTTGGGAACCACTGCTGTACAGGATAACCAGAAAATCTAGAATCGATAGAAAATATAGTTTTAGTTATGAGCCATGTCCCACTGATTCCAGACTTTGTGGCTTCACCTTTCTTTAAGGCAGCTGACTGAAGAAAACACTAGCTTACAGAAGCAATGGTAAAGAGTGAAATGTCAATTTCTGAAAATACTTTAGTGATGATGGATCCTAGGGTATATGGTAATTTATTATATAGTAAATAATTTCAAACTTTTTTAGTAACATTTTTGAAACTCAAATATACATCTATCCATTATCTAAATTAAATTCTTATAGTGAACAGAGACTACGATGATTACAATACTAATGATGAAATAATTGCAGAAAGTAGTTCAGTTTGCAACATTAAAGGTGAGGAACCTCTTTCAGTAAAATTAAAACTTAACAGCTTAGCCTATTTTATATATCTTTAATAATTAATTGAAAGTAAAATTCAACTACAGAAAGGAAAAAAGAAATTGGGGTGGAATATGCCATCCATAAAACTTTACCTACCTACCTCCCTTTTGAGAGAGAAAAGTGATCGTCCAGCAAGGTGTGAAAATTCTTCCCAACGTTTACCGTTTCTTTGTAATTCTAAAGGTGTTACAAAAGTTGTTGAGGATTTCCTTTTCGAAACTTTCTCCAAGCATTCCATGGTCTCTATTATATCATGAGCAACTTTAATAGATTGTTTTATCCTCATATTACCTTCTTTAAATTTACGTTTTGCGGATATATTGGAATAAGAACGAGGTTTTAGCTTAATATTCAAATTAGAGGGTGCTATGTTGGTAGGCTGATTAGTATCTTTGGATATGTTATACTTTTTGGTGAAATTGCAATTGAAATGTGGCTCCTTTGGTTTTGGAGATGCAGGAATTTGTTGGATGTTATCATCCTCTTCTTTTTCCTTGTATAAGCTTAGTTTTGCCATATTTTTAGCATATTCCACATCTTGTTCATTATAATGCTGCAAAAAATAAAAATGCTGTATAATTTTATTTACTGGAAGCTTGCTTTTAGTTACATTCGAAACTAAGTGTTGCATAGTATCTAACCAATATTTTAAAGATCTTTGAAATGTTAGTAATAACCAAATAATTTCAGTTCAGACCTAGAAAAATTATGTAGCTTCCTGGAAATGCACTTAATGAACTTGGCTGAAAAAAAAACCCTTTTCCTTCTTCTAATTTGTTGATTATGTTGCTGCATTTATATTTTTCAGAAAGGATCATTTAGTTAGTAAATGGAACAACAATAATGAGTAGCCAACTTGAAATTGATATTCTGCAAAATTCTATCATAGAATATAACTACAGATTTATCTAACTTGGATAACCTTAATGGGCCCAAGTGGCTTCCTGATGTCCAAATGTAATGCAATTTGTTAGACTTAGCCGAGGATAGCTAAATTTACTTTGTTTGTAACATAGATACTTCACCCAAGTTGAACTATTATCACTGTTATTCACCAGTGTGAAAAACCTGGTGGAGAATATCACTAGGTTTACCCATACTGACAAACTGAAGGTACAATGCAAAAATAAAAAACTATGAAGTAATATTGCACAGTATTGTATTATCATAACCTTTATGTAAAATGCATGACAAAATTAACAATGCAGAAATATCATGTGTCCAATAGTAATATGCATTTTGAAAAATGAAACCCAGATATCAAGCAATTAGCTTAAACAATATAGGTTACTGCACATGAAAGGAAGCTGCCACACCAGATTGGAAAGAATGTCCTGGTACAAGCAGGGGTGTAGTGGCAAATTTTAAGGTGCAGGAGCTCTAAGGAATATATATAATAATAATAATAATTCACTTAGACTTGGGATATTAAAAATTTGAAATCACAATTAGAAGCCAGTGCTTTCATCTGTCTGTTTGTTCCCAACTTCCAAGTATCAACTAAAAAATAAATAAATAAAATTTGGATGAATGGAGGTGTGGGAGCGGTGCTCCCCTACACTCCCACAGCACTACACCCCTGTGTACAAGTAAATAATGTATTCAAAGCACAAGTGTGCACAAATGCATACTTTATATCAATGTTTCTCAAACTGCAAGTCAAAACCAGTACATAGCTACTGGGAGGATCAAAAGGCTTCAGGAAAAATATAATGAAAATGGCAGAGATAAGATGAGCCTAGAAAAGGGTCACAGCTTGTAAAAGTTGGAGAACCACTGTTTCATACCAGGAAACAGTGGTTCATGATATGAACCTATACAATGTATAACTAAATAGCATATCCAAACTTATTCATCTGTTACTTTAATCACCTCGAACAACATTCTCAAGGTCACAGATAACTTTTGGCCCAGTCCTCTGACCAGCTTCAATAAACCTTGACATAACCAAGTAGTAAAAAGTAGGGATGTACCAATATCACTTTTTAGCTGATAACCAATACCGATAATTAAAAACAGTATCAGCGAATAACCAATACCAATAATTAAAAACAGTATCAGCCAATAACCAATACCAATATCCAGCTAGGGTTTATTAGTTCGTCATATTTTTGCAACATATTCATAATTTATTTTCTGAGTTGAAAATTTGACAACAAAGCAACAATCCTTTTTATTAAAGATGGCAACACTGCATTAGATGTCATAGTTTTGTTTGTTATACATTTGGACTGTGGGCTATGTTGGGCTTAGTAAATGTGTGTTTGGGGAACTTAGCTCAGAGATATTTGGGAGCAGGGTTGTGGAGTCGGTCCAAAATTTTCCAACTCTGACTCCACACATTGTAAAAATTCGACTCTGACTCCGACTCCACACATTGTAAAAATTCGACTCTGACTCCGACTCCACACATTGTAAAAATTCGACTCTGACTCCGACTCCACACATTGTAAAAAATCTAAAAATCCAACTCCGACTCCTCACATTTTAAATATACAACTCCGACTCCTCTAGTGTTTCACTCTATAAGTATCATAATAATAAGACATTTCATCACCACCACACTAAGTGTGAAACTTTATATTTTATATTTAAATAAATATTAATTGTATATTCTGAAAATATAAAAAAAAAATATTAAAAAAACTTAATCTAGGGGCTATCAATGAATAAGGTTTATTGACCAAAAAAACTAAATAACCTAAATGTTAGTATTTAGGATTTAGAAATTAAGGGTGACACAGGACACAGAAATTGGAGTCGGAATCGGAAGTTTTTTACCGACTCCGACTCCGCCCTGAAACGTGCGACTGTGCGACTCCACAACCCTGTTTGGGAGCACCATCAACAACAGTTGCAAGCGAACACATGTTCAGTATTGGAGGAAACATTGCCAGTGCTGCTAGAAATCGGCTCTCTCCTGAACATACAGAGCAGCTGCTATTTTTACACGAGAACTTAACCCTTGTGAAAAAATAATGAGTTATGTGAAGTGATAAAATAATAAAATATTGGAAATTTCATCCTCTCAATAGTCTTTTATTCATAATTTTGAAAAAATTGTACTTTTGAAATATCGACTGATATTTTTAAAAATCTACCAATATCACTGATACCGATATATTGGTACATCCCTAGTAAAAAGCAAAGCTGACATTGCTGGACCAAAATGACTTTATACCCTGGGGAATTTTCATGCCTACAGACATGAAGGATAACTAGGTCTAGTTATTAAAATGACTTAAAACAATTAGGAAGCATTGCCTATAATCTATGTAAACAATACATTGATCAAGAAAGAGGAAACCAAATAATACTGAAGTGATGTACAAAAAATAAGTATGGTACTCAAAGTGGTAATGAAAGTTGGTAGATAAATCCTTAGTGAATTGGTGGCACCTACTGCAGTTGGGTACCCCAACCCAAAAAATTAAATTATATTAAAACAAAAATTTAAAGGACAAATAAAACAAAATTCATTTTATGGGATATAATGCCTGGTTAGGTCAACTGTACACTCTTGACAATTGGTTAGGTTAAGTTGTGATATTTTTGTTAGTCTTAATGAAAATATCACAACTTAACCTAACCAATTGTCAAGGGCATACAGTTGGACCTAACCAGGCATTCAATTAACCTAACTGGGCATTATATCCCATAGAATGAATTGTTTGTTTTATTTGTCCTTTAAATTTTTTGTTTTAATGTAATTGAATTTGTTGGGTTTGGGTACCCAACTGCAATAGTGCCGAATTAGTTATAGATATAATAGTTTGCAGAGTTGGCTTTTCAGCTCAATTTGGATGTTCAGGAGCTTTTTATTTCTGTAAAAGCACAAATGCTGTGCAAACAAGATAAAATAAAAATTATTAAAAAAGCTACTTTGCCAATTTGAAATGCTAACTTCCCAATTCTTGTGCCCCCCTGCCCCATTCCCATCGAGTCTTTACACCCCCAGTGTGTGCACTGCTAAGTTAGACTCACCTGGTTGGCATTCCCCAGGACCCAAGGAGTTACACCAGTAAGAAAAAAGTAGGAAAGCCCACATCTGCAGGTATGCCAGCTCCCAGAACCACCAAATTGACAAAGCACCTCAAAGAGTCAGGGCTGGAAAGTGTACCACAGCAGATTTTGTAGTTTGCAATTTGTATTGAACATACAGTACAAACATCACCCAACATAACTCGTAAAAATTAAATACCATATTCAGCTACTCATTACAAACACCATCCAGTACAGGCAAACACTCAATCCCTCAATCATATTCAGACAGTTTTGAACCAAAAACATCATGCAATCCCCTTTTAAATGCATCGACCCTCTCTACACACACAACAGCAGCTGGTAAAACATTTCACATCAGTACACAATGGACACAAAAAATGGCACCTGAGCTTCAAAAATGAATGCGATGCTGCAGTTTAAAAGGGTGCCCTTTAGTACCAACAGCTGGAGCAAAGGTAAATAAGTCAGTAGGGGTAATAGCAATCATACCATGGAGGATTTTCATACTCACAAACTAAACTTAATAAATTAGGTTGGCCAATTCACGGTTAACATATCTGGTGCATCACTTTATAACCAAAAATATTAGATAGAGTAACTTTTTAGATTTATAGTAACCATTATAACATGAATTTAGTATGATTTTTCTCCATTTTCTCTAAGATTTCATAACTTTATTGGTAATTTGGAGTCACTTAACTACTAGCCTACTCTTACTGTAGATTCTATCACTTCTGCCAAACTTCTCACACTGGCCCTGAATTCTCATTAAATCTAATCGGAGACTACAAAATCTGTTTAAATTTTCTTGACACATTGCACAAACATTTTTAAAATAAAATCCTTGTAGCAGAGATGTTATGCAAGTTTTAAATTAAATTACTCTTGCTCAAGGCATAGAGCAACCAGACTGCAGAATCTGCAAAATTTTTGCTTTCCAAATTGTGAAAGTCTCACCAAGTATGGAAAATTCTTGTGTACAATATTTTGGTAAAATCTTATTTTAATATGAGAAATTAAATTCCAAAAATGTTTAGCCCTTTAAAGGCGGCCACATGATGCAATAGTAGCAAAACCTTGAAAATGTTGTATACCTATTACTGGCATACCTCGCTTTACGAATTATTGCGTTCCCAGCGTCCAATCGTAAAGTGAGGCATCGTAAAGCGAGGCATTATTTCCCATAGGCTTAATGTTATATTAAGGGATACATTCTTGGAACAAATTTATTAAAAAAAATCGCAAGAAAAGGTAATAAAACGATAATTTATGCAGCAATGGTTTAATGAAATGAAAAACAAAGCAAAGATATATGTAAAAAGACACACAGAAAGTTTAATTTTTATTTGACTCACTCATAGAAGCACCTTCAGACGCACTTGTAGATGCAGTCGTGGATGGAGGACTCTTGAAAAATGTATTCAAAGTGGTTTGTTTTAAAGAAGATTTTTTCTTTTCTTTGTAAATTTCACGATAACAGGCAGCTGCATTTTTTAAACCAGTTGCAACTTTTTCTCTTCTTTCGAAATTAGGATCCAATGACTGAAAAATATCGATAGCTTTATCTAGATGAAGAAATCCTTCAGCGAGTCCTTTTAGAGTTAGTACAGGATGAGTAGGGATTTCAGTTGTATCAGGTGCCTCTTCCTCTTCTAATGTTAAGTGATCTTTCATTGCAATAAGATCGTCGTTTGATATTTCTGCACCATGCGCTTCCAGCAATTCTTCAACATCCTCTTCAGAAAAATTGAGATTTAAAGAGTTCGCGATAGTTACAATTTCTGTTTTTTCGTTTTCTATTTCTGATGACAAACTGATGATAAAAATGCTCCGCCAGAGTGAACAAATGCATGCATGAATGATATGTACTTATTTTTGATGTGTACGATTTATTTTTGACGTTTAATATTGTTTTTTTAACTTTATTTTTTTATTTCGTTTAAAATAAAATTCGTAAACCCAGGGTATCGTAAAGCGAGGTATTACTGTAGTCTTCTTTACCAGCTTTATAAATTTCTATTTAGAAATTTAAAAAGTTATTTTTTTCATTGTTGTTTTTTATGTTCCCAAAATGGGAATGTTGGCATATTAAGCTATACGTTTTAAGGTCAAATTTAATAAATGCTGAATTCCTTCTTTTTTTTTTGCTCGCTTAGAATTGCTATGACTAAAATTAAGAAAAAATAAACAAATACAGAAGTTTTTAATTTATTCGGAACAAGAACTGATATATATATATATATATATATATATATATATATATATATATATATACACACAGGCTGGCCCTAGCAAATGCGAGGCCAATTCAAGATTTTTAAAGTGGGGCCCTAAGGTTAAAGTTACCTACCCATAGTGGGTGCATGCTTACTGAAAGAAAGAACAATGATTCAACAACAAATATCATTTATTTTGGATGTGATCACAAGGAAACCTTTCTGGCTTTCACAGTGACAAATTCAGCAATGAGGTCTGTATAGTTACAGTTTCTCACAATGGTGTTTTCAATGGAGAGGATCGCCAGATTACTGAGTCGATCCTGCAGCATCGTTGACTGTAAATACGTTTTTATTAATTTCAACTTTGAGAAACTTCTTTCCCCAGATGCAACAGTAACTGGAATAGTCAGTAGTATTCACAATGCAGTTGTGAAATTCAGGAAATCCACAGAATGGTCGTTCAAAGTGATGAAGCCCAATATCTTCAGTGGATCACTTTGTATATCTTCTGGAAGAATTGGGTTCAAGGCTTCCATTTCCTCAGAAAGCATGAATCCATCAACGTCAAGAACTGATATATATATATATATATATATATATACACACACAGGGCTGGCCCTAGCAAATGCGAGGCCCAATTCAAGATTTTTAAAGTGGGGCCCTAAGGTTAAAGTTACCTACCCATAGTGGGTGCATGCTTACTGAAAGAAAAGAACAATGATTCAACAACAAATATCATTTATTTTGGATGTGATCACAAGGAAACCTTTCTGGCTTTCACAGTGACAAATTCAGCAATGAGGTCTGTATAGTTACAGTTTCTCACAATGGTGTTTTCAATGGAGAGGATCGCCAGATTACTGAGTCGATCCTGCAGCATCGTTGACTGTAAATACGTTTTTATTAATTTCAACTTTGAGAAACTTCTTTCCCCAGATGCAACAGTAACTGGAATAGTCAGTAGTATTCACAATGCAGTTGTGAAATTCAGGAAATCCACAGAATGGTCATTCAAAGTGATGAAGCCCAATATCTTCAGTGGATCACTTTGTATATCTTCTGGAAGAATTGGGTTCAAGGCTTCCATTTCCTCAGAAAGCATGAATCCATCAACGTCGCAGTCTTCTCCATCAGTCAGTTCAAGTTCGAGATCTTTGCTGTGCTGATGTAGGTCTGTCTTGGACATCTTTGTGAACATGTACATTGTACAGTGTACACCCTTGATGATTAATTAGGTTAAATAGTTGTGATATTTTCGTTAAAACTAACAAAAATCACACTAACTCAAAAACAAGTGATTTGCTATAAACACACACCAGAAAAACACTGTCCAGTGACTATCAAAAATTGACCTTAGAAAATAAAGTTATGACACTATGAAGATGTTACTAGGCCTATCATAGCTTACACCATTTGGATCTTTTCCATTTCATGTACTGTTTCCAATTTTGTTGAAAATAAGATATTTAATGTAGGTTAACTGAATGCCTGGTTAGGTCAACTGTACGCCCTTGATGATTCATTAGGTTAAGTCAAGATATTTTCATTAGTTTTAATGAAAATATCATAATGTAACCTAACCAATCATCAAAGGTGTACAGTTGACCTAACCAGGTATTCAGTTAACCTACATGGTAACAGGGTAAAAACTTTATAGTGGGCATACTAGGGGCCCTTCGGCCCATCTGGGTGTCTCCACTGTTAATATAAACAAACCATAAATACAGTTACATGCAAAATGAAGACCAATTGATCTCTGCTAATTGCAGATTGTCACACATCTACTAGCTGTATATTAACTTCAAAACTTTGGATCTTGTGGATCATTCATCAATACCACTACTGTACTAATTATAGACATCACATGGTTATCTATACAGCCATATAGTATCTACATAGCTACAACTTGAATAATATAATACAAGCTCTACAATTAAGATAAAAGGAGTAGGTGGGACTGTAAAGACTGTACAGAGACATGCAAGAAGTAAATAGACACCCTTAATTTTATGGTAAAATGTATGCATCCAAATTTTTTTGCCATTATTATGACTAATATTAGTTTCCTTTTTTTAGATTGTAATATACCCATCCTAGAACATGCCTCAAACACAAGATATAGCTGCACGTCCATAATAACCAAGCTGATGAAGATAGTTTACTGCTGTTCTTGGGCTAATTTTGAGTTTTTCTGCCACTTCTGAAGCTTTTAAACGAGGGTTGTTCTCAACAGATCTTCGAACAAAACGAAGACATCTGTCAGAAGGCCCAGGTCGACCAGGTCGTGATTCAATTGATGTTTTGCCCTTTTCTTTAAATTGGACTATTATTCTGTTAACAGTAGAAAGGGGTATTCCGAGATTCCTAGCTATTTGTCGCTGGGACAGTCCACCCTCAGATTGACCAACAATCCATCCTCGTTGAAAGTCAGAAATTTCTTTGGAATCTTGTGTTCGAGGCATGTTCTAGGATGGGTATATTACAAACTAAAAAAAGGAAACGAATATTAGTCATAATAATGGCAAAAAAATTTGGATGCATACATTTTACCATAAAATTAAGGGTGTCTATTCACTTCTTGCATGTCTCTGTATAGAGTATTTGAATGTACACCCATTCAGGGTCTCATTTAAAGGTGTCTATAAGGCAAGTGAATATAATGAGTCTTTCATATATCACAGTGCTATGGGGCGCACTGCTCAGCAGAGAAATTGGTTAATATTCGTTTTAATGCTCTCTTCATTTTCGATAGACGACGACATTCTATGACAATTTAACATATAAATTCATATTCAGGACACCTGGAAACCTCAGGGAAACTGATAAAAATCAAGGAAATGTAAAAAAAAAAAAAAAAAAAAAATTGTTTCATGTGACCTTCTCTGACCAATCAGAGACATGCATTTTACATCTCCCATAATGCATACTCATTTCAAAATGCTCCTTCAGTTCGCTTTTTGCTATGGCTTGTGAAGGTTGTGATTTGGATTACTATCAATTAATACAAGTATTTATAAAAAAGAAGATGCTGCTGAAGTTTTCTTTACCAGTCACGGTGTTTTACCTACTCATGTTATTTGTCCGCAGTGTGGTCAGGAGGGTAATTATAGAGAAGGTGCTGACCAATATTATTGCAAAAGAGTGACTAAAGACGAGCGTGGCAGAAAAAAAAAGAGTTCTTTCTCTGTTTCTGTTTCCCGTCGAAAGGGCATATGGGTTGAAAAATCCCACCTCAAACTGTGGCAAAACTTATTGTACGTTGGGATATTCTTGACAAAGCATTCAACACAGCTAGATGCACAGCTGTATTTAGTGTTGGCTTCCGAGAGTGTGGTTAATTGGAGGAGCTTTTGCTTCAAAGTCTGTGAGCATTGGCTAGGCCAACAAGTTCAAATTGGTGGGCCTGGCAAAATTGTCGAGATTGAAGAGTCAAAATTTGGCAGGTCTAAATACGGATGGGGAAGAAATATTGCCAGTACCTGGGCTTTTGGGGCCTTGGAACGCAGTTCCAAAAAACTACTATGTATTGTTTGCTGTTCCTCAGAGAGACGCAACAACTCTTGTTGGCCTGATCCAGCAACATATTAGGTAGAATCTTTTGTCTATCTTGAAATATATCTCATAAATGATTCATAAAAAAGTTATGGAAGTTGGAAATATTTGAACTTAAATAAAAAAAAAATATCGTCTTTAATTTTTTAAATTTTTTGTCCCAAGGTATCTCTATCCAAGCACAACATTGTGTAAAAATTTCATTATTTTCTGACAAATACTGAGAAAATATAGCACTTTCAGTGTGACAAATTTAAAAAAAAAATATAAAAAAATGACAGAAAATGAAAAATTGTTGCTATTCCTATGAAAAATGATGTGGAGTAACTTTTTTTTTTGAAAGTATATACAGCATTATGACAAATAAAATAACTAATTTGGAGCTTTAAATTTGGCACCTATAGGTGTACCTATTTTTGTCTATGTAGGAGAGATTTTTCTAAAATTTTCCAAACATATATAAAAACTAATTAATTTGTTTTGAGTGTGGTACTTTCTAATAATTTTAGCATTTATTCTAGAAGAATAACATGTTTGAATTTATTTGAATTTAATTTAATATTTTCATCAGCCTAGTTGAAAAGAGACATCTTGCCTTCTTGTAAAATTTTGTAATCCCCTTTAGTTGTTGTTAATCTGTAAAAATAATTAAAGTTTGTTACATAAAGAAAAATTATTGACTAAATCTGAAATTAAGTAGAGAAATTATGAAAGTGAATTGCTAGTGATTACATTAAATTATTGGTATATAGCATGGGTTAGATGGTGGTTAATTTGAAAATTCTAAATTTAAATAGGTATTTTAGGTTATCTTTCTTTGAAGTAATTCTTTAAGAGATTTAGAGACTTTTGGTACGTCTTCTTTTACTAAATTGTACACTCTCCTGTTTCTCGTCATTACATCAACTTTTCTGATGATGCTTGAAAATCTTATTGTCAAAATATCTGGATGTTGGGGATAGAAAAATGAAGGATTGGGACCATGAGGGTGTAAGAATGACACCTTCACCTCTCTGGATTCTGTTGATTTTTCCAAAACATATGATAACCAGTAACCACCAGTGGTCATCATAATCTATAGCAACAAAACCATTTATATCATTTTCTTCTATTATTTCCTCTTCCTCAGTTACTTTTACGATTGTTGACTCATTAGATGCTGAATATCTTTTAACAGTAATTGATGAAAGTGAAACAGGTTTTCACATGGTGCAATTTTAGAGTTCCGGAAACAGTTTTGGCTTTTGAATTTCGGTCTTTTAAAAATTCTTCTCCTCTTTGATGGTCTTCAATTGTTAAAAATTTAAAGTTTATGTTTTTAATGTTACAGTTAGCAAATTCAAACAAATTTCGGGGGTGTTATTATTTGGTTATCATATGGTCTTTGGAGGCTTGCTTTTGCAGCTAATTTTTTAATAGTGCTCCCCAATCCATCGCATGGTCCTTTTCCATGACTTGTAGTGAAAAAATTCCAATCCACCTCCAAATTAAAATCCTTTTTATGGTAACAAAGGTTAAGGAAATTTTTACAATTTTTGTATTGGGCAGCACATCCGTCCAAAAAATAATTTTTTTTTTATGAATAGAATTTTTTCTGCTAGAAATTTACACAGGTGGCATTGAAAAAGATGAACCGTGACAACATTGTGGTCATTACATTCCGAAATAACTACAAAATTTAAGTTCTTTAGATTTCCTTGGGCCTTGAAATATAGGATGAACGGATGAATAGTAGTCATTTGGTTGTTCCAATGGAACAACTGAACTTCATCTTGGAGAATAGCTGAATAATTTTCTGAGAAGTCGCATACAGCCAAAACTTCATCGTTTTCCAATGATGTTTTCTTATCCTGATAGTAGTTTGATTGCATATTTGTTAGGAAATCATGGATCTGAAAGTAAGTACTGTCACGTGGGGCAATTGAGTCCAATAATATGTCAAATCTCACATGCTAAGGTTAATATAATAGAAACTATACATGTTCAAACATTTATTTTTATATATGATACACATGAGGTAATTACGACCACAATACTCTATGTACACATTTATAGCATAAATTTACAAATTAATGGGGCACTTTAAAAATATGGACTCAATTCATGAATATTATTCAGTGCCATAACAACATAATAACTATAACATGACATAATAACATAATAACCACACTAACATAATAATAAGCGAAAACAATTAAAATTACGCCTTCTCACACCTCAAATGGCAACACACTGCACCTCACCTATCTCTAACGAACAACTTTATTAAACATAATTGTATTTTTGTAAGTGTCTACCACCTTCATTTTCATCACCATGTCTTCTTCACTAGTGTCATAGAGATCAGCAACTTCTGGTTGTCTGAATGATAAACAGTCATTTGGATGTTTGCCCTTTCCATCACTTTTCCTGTAATATGAGACTTTCCACTTAGTAGCCCTACCACCTTTCTCAATAATTTTACCTATATAACGATATGTGGGTTTACCTTCACCACCTGAAAATTTTACAAGAACATAGTCCCACTTTCAGGGCTGTAACTAGGGTTTAAAAATTAGTGAGGGCCAGATTTTTTTCGAGCGCGGCGGGACAAGCAAAATTCAGACCAAAATGACATCTACAAACACAACCCAAGCTATACACTAAACACAAAACCCTTGTCTAGAATTAAATACTGTACAGAGGGACCTGTTAGTCGCAAGTGCGTTCTGGCAACGTTGCTGCTAGCTTGCTGCTTCCTGTTTACAGATGGTTTGGAACAGGGATTGGGTAAATCTGGCCGCGCGTCATGTTGACTTCCGGTAACCGTATTTTCAACATAAAAGCCCTCTAATGTTTAATACATGCTCGACGCTCCTCTTTTCAAAAGAAAAGCGGTAATATGCGTTTCATACACGGAGAACGGTTCAGTCTCTTTTTTTTTTTTAGGAAATAATTACCGAGGTCCGGGCCTCAGTGACCTCATAGGTAGTTACGGCCATGCCCACTTTCCAATTTCTGATATGGAAGCATCTGTCGGTACATCACCATCTTCTACTACACTGTCAACACTAAATTCATCAAAGTCAGAATTATTTTTTGAGAAAACACATCGTCTTGCCCCTCTTGCCTGTCTTACCCCTCTTGCACATGCTGCTGAGGAGGTGCCAGCTTCTTGCAGATCAGCAAGGGAGATGCCTCTGCCTGCTGAAATGTTGTCTCCTACCACGATGGGCTCTCTTCCTTACACTGTATTCCCTCTTTTCTTTTAAATAATGCATAAGTTCAGTACTAACCATACCTCTGGTTTGTTCTACACACTGAGGTTCTTTCCTCATTTTTTGTAAGACATGTTCAGGGTTTAGAGGATAGATGCCACAAGATCTGAATCCACATCTAGCCAAAGGTGACCATTTTTCTTCATCCTTTGCATCAATTCTAGAAGCAATTTGGGTAGTGACCATTTCTGTAGACATGTTGCATGTTTTCCTTCTCCTGCCTTCCATTCAGTTATTACTTTTCTCCACTCAGTTTTAAGTGGTCCATACACAGACATATCTAATGGCTGTAGAAAGTGTGTTGAGTTGGGTGGAAGGAAAGCCATTCTGTTGTTGTTTTCCATGCATAATTCAACAACTTTGTGGTTAATGTGAGAGGGTAGATTATCTCCTATAAGTACTTTAGGTTCATAAGCAGGTAATTTGCTAACAAATCATAAAACTACTCTCTTAAACCAATCTACAAGCACATCTGAATCAAACCACCCAGAGGTTGTACGGTTGTAGATTGCAGCTAATGGTCCACCCGATATCCAGGATTCCTGAAGCCTTTCTGCTTTATATACTATATAAGGAGCTAAAACTTCACCAGTAGCAGTTACTGCAAACATTATAGAAGATGAGCTTTTTGTAGTATTGATGATCCTTTTAGCATGTTTCACTCCTCTCCTAAAGATCTGCAGTTTACCTTTTGGATCATCAATTAAATTCATCTCATCATAATTGAAGATGTTACTTGGAGGAACACCATCAATTGTGTGGGCCAGGCACTCAAAGTAACCAGTAACCTCAGCTTCAGTAACTGCTGCGCGCTGTCTAGATATATTTTGGCACATGCGGGTTGATAACAGTTGTGCATAGCGCTGAATAAATCCTCTTGCCCAGTCAATGCCAGGACAATTATTATTGAACACTGGTATATGCCTTTCATTATGGTCAAGATAGTATTTTATGAATTTTCTGAGTTCACTGGTATCGAAAGCCATCCCAAAGTCACCCAGAGAAGGCAGATTCTGCGCTATGGCCATTTCTTCAACTCGAAGAAGTGCGGTCTTCCGACCTATTTTGCGAGGTGATCTTGACCTTCCAGCACAATGTTGCTGCAACGTTGTCTTTAGAATGTTGAATCTTTCTGATGCAGCTCGGAGTGACAGGCCTTCCTGAAATGAGGCCCGGGCCATGTCCTCTTCTCAATACTGCATCTTGTTTGTCTTCTTCTGGTAATGCCAGACCATCCTGTAGAGAAAAAAAACAATTTTGTAGGGAATGACTTAAAAACTTGAGTCAATACCATTGGACTCAATTGCCCCACCACAATAAATTGTTAATAACTCAATAAATAGTGACTTAGCTGAGGGTTTTACTTTTGTATTTGACTGCTTGAAAGATGCTAAATCTTCATATAAATTTTTATCCACTTACTATATATAGTTTAAAAACTACAAATCTTAGCATTCAATAATACAAAACAGCTAGAAAAAAAAAAATAAAAAAAAATCAGAAAAAATATTTTTTGATTCAATAAAAGTATTTTTTGGTATTAAAAAAGAAGACATTCATACTAAACAAATTAAAGTCAACATTGTTTATATTTGATACCCAATCCTTGATTTATGGGCAGTGGTCTCAAATACCCCATTGTGATCTCAATTGCCCCACATGATGGTATGTAAATTAGAATTTAGAAACGCCTGTAGATATATTTTTTTGTTAAAAACTAATTAAAATTCAGCCTTTTATTTCATTGGATTTTTCAAATGATATTCTAGTACAAGGTTATTTTGTCAACATCAAGATATATTATTTTTATATGATTTTGTAATAATTATACACGATATGTTCAATAAATGTTATTAAATTATTGTTATTACCTGATACTGCTTCAATTTTTCACAAAATTCTTCAATGTAATCATCTGTAGCCTCGATTTTTCATTTTCTGTCATTTTTTAATATTTTTTAAATGTCACACTGAAAGTGCTATATTTTCTAGAGTATTTGCCAGAGAATAATGAAATTTTTACACAATATTGTGCTTGGATAGCGGTATCTTGGAACAAAAAGTTTTAAAAATTAGACTTTTTTTTTACTCAAGTTCAAATATTTTCCAACTTCTTAACTTTTTTGTGAATCATTTATGGGATATATTTCAAGATAGACAAAAGATTCTACTCCTTTCAAGCTTTAGAATGACACCAAAATGAAGTAAATCAGTCTAGTAGAAGCCAATATGACAATTTAGATATATTAAATTTCGAAAAAACCTGGTCAAAAGGTCAACTTTTGTGACCTCATATCTCAGCACCCTGAGGTCACAGAGGTTTGAAATTTTGGGTATCTACATTTCTCATAAGGGTCCTTAAGTGTACTAAGTATAAACAAAATCGGAGATGGCTGACATTTTCTTGTCCTTATGTGTCTAATTTGACATGGAATGACCCCAAAGTATTTTGCATGGTACTTTTAACTGTGAATATCCCTCTCAACAACATCTCCACAAATTCATGTTGGTCACCACTATGTACAAACATCCCAATGCTGCTATTTAAGGTAAGAAATTGCAAAAAATATGGATTAGGTTAAGTAAATATTTTTCTGGTGTTTTTTTGTGTTTTTGTTTAAATTTAGGGTAAATATTTATTATTATACTAGTCTCCAATAGAAAGTTTTAAAAGCTGGTTTTCAATGTTTTTCAATGTGCTGAATTAAAAAATTATACTCTTTCCATCACAAATGATTTGTTAGAGAGTTTTTGAAGCTTAAAGCTTTTAAAACTTTCTACCCTTTTTTACCTGGGGAACCCCCAGTGGGAGCTGGGAGTTTTTAGGTGGGGAGAATCACAAAAATGAGTGGGTTCCAAAGATTTTTAGTCAGATTAATACAAAACACATCAAAAACCATAGGAAAAACATAAATTTCAACTTCAAAATTGGCTGAACCTAAAACAACCTAAGCAAACCTAACCTAACCCCTAACGTTATCCAAAATTATAAAAAATACCTTAATCACGTGAACTACCATTTTTTTACCCTTTTCCAGTTAGAGAGTTTAAGCTTCAATAACTCTTTAACAAATCATTTGCAATGGAAATGAGCATCATTTTTTAATTCAGCACATTGAAAAACATTGAAAACCAGCTTTTAAAATTTTCTACGGAGACCAGTGTAATAGTAAAGAAATACCAAATTTAGCCTTCATTTCTTTGGAATATATGTGTGAGAAATTTTAAAATTGAAAATTTCTCAAAAATGGCTCATTTCCCAAAGAAACAAAGTTCAGATTTGAACAAATCACACCAAAAAACACCAGGAAAATGTGTTTTGGTCCAGAAAGGAGAGGGAGCACTAAAACGAATAATTACCCTACCTTTAACAAGCAACCACTTATGACAAACTGTATCAAAAGCTTTGGCAAAATCCAAGTACACAATATCTAGAGATTCTTTTTTATCCAAATGCTTTAACATACTATCTTATTTTCAAGAAAATCAGAAACTACACAAAATGGAAAAAATCCAAATGGTGTAAGCTATGATAGGCCTAGTACCATCTTCATAGTATCATAACTTTGTCAAATCACCCAATATTATAAAGCAACTATACATTTCATATGTGAGACCCCTCCTCGAATACTGCATTCAATTTAATAGTCCCTATTTGATACAAGATATTGAAAAACTGGAAAAAGTACAGAAACGAGCAACAAGAATGATCCCATCTCTAAGACAATTGACATATAAGGAAAGACTGGCGTATCTAAGCATGTTCTCATTAAAAAGGAGGAGGTTAAGGTGATATGATCAGGGTTGTGGAGTTGGAGTCGTGGAGTTGCATGTTTCAGGGTGGAGTCGGAGTCGGTAAAAAACTTCCGACTCCAACTCCAATTTCTGTGCCCTGTTGTCACCCTTAATTTCTAAATCCTAAATACTAATATTTAGGTTATTTAGTTTTTTTGGTCAATAAACCTTATTCATTGATAGCCCCTAGATTAAGTTTTTTTAATATTTTTTTTTTACATTTTCAGAATATACAATTAATATTTATTTAAATATAAAATATAAAATTTCACATTTAGTGTGGTGGTGATGAAATGTCTTATTATTATGATAATTATAGAGTGAAACACTAGAGGAGTCGGAGTCATATATTTAAAATGTGAGGAGTCGGAGTCAGATTTTTAGATTTTTTACAATGTGTGGAGTCAGAGTCGGAGTCAAATTTTTACAATGTGTGGAGTCGGAGTCGGAAATTTTTGGACCGACTCCATAACCCTGGATATGATAGAGGTGTATAAAATGATAAAAGGGTTGGATAAGATAGATTTTGAGTCTCTTTTCATTAAAGATCACAATAATCAGGCTAGAGGTCATAGTATGAAATTATTTAAGCCAAGATGAAGAACAAATTTAAGAAAACATAGTTTTACAAACAGAGTAATTAAGTTTTGGAACAGTCTGACAGAAGAAGTGGTGACTTCAGATACGCTTGATTCTTTCAAAAGAAGGTTGGATAGTTTGATGTCTGCAAGGGACATCTGGTGATGGTGTTTAAGCCCATTTTTATTGCATGAATGGTACTAGTTGATTTCATATATATTATGTGCATTTGGGTGATAGATCCCACAGCTCAACACAGGTGTTGTGGGATATCGGGAGGCAGCATCTTGGGTTAGGGGATACTCTCTGTCCTTACACACCCTATTTAAAGAGATTCCTCTGCCGAGCAGTGCCCCCGATAGTACTGTGAGGTATTGAAAAACTCATGATCTTCACTTGCCCCACAAACACCTTTAAATGGGAGACCCAAAATGGGTGCACACACATTTCTATATTACTGTACAGTCTTTACAGCCACACCTACACTTTTCCTCTTAAGTATATATATTGTAATGCATATGGATGTAAATTGTGACTTGGTCCGCAATTGATATGGACCGTGACTTATTTTTGGTTGGCATGGTACTGGTATTGATGGGTACCATAATGAAATTGACTGGATTCTTTGGAGCTGATATATTTGCATGTCAGTTATAAATAGATATAGTGTGTAACATATTTGTGGATAGTAGCCTATTATGACTTTGATCCTCTGGATCCAGAGATTCTATCTTTAGTTTTAAATTGATACTTAATTAGTTTTGTAAAAATTGGTTAGTGCCAATGTACAGGCAGTTTTTACATAGTGGAGCCACCTCGATGGGCCGAAGTGGCCCCTAGTGTGCCCACTATAAAAACTTCTTATGTTATTTTCTAATATTTTCAAAATGACACATAGCTGCTTGCACCATTTTTTCTGCTCTATCGATTGATATATGTTTCGTTACTATAGCATGTTTCATAGCAATGCGGGTGTCTTGTAAAGTTTTACCCTAACAACATAGTGCTTTTTTTTTTTTATATTACACAGAGAATTGCACAATTTAGAAAGCAAGATTTCCCTCGAAAACGGTAACATCATGCAAGAATTTTGGGAATTTTTCAGTCTGGAGCTAAATGAGACAAACTAAACAGTTCATAGTGTAGTTACATTTCATTTGGAAAACATGAAGCCACTCAGGATTATCGAGGTAGTGAAAGAAAACAGTGCGAAGTACCTGTGCACCCTCATCTAATAATTAAGCTTGTAACTTGCAAGTTACCTTTAGAGTGAACATCTCATTTCATTAAAAATATCGTCCTAACACGAAGCACAATACAGATATATACTCTTATTCATATATCGACTATACATGAAGTAACGTGTTCCACCATACATTCTCGTTGCTGTAGTTCAATAGATTACAAACTTTTCAGACCAGGCAACCAACGTTTGAGCCGACCAATGAGTAGTGTTTGGTAAGAAACCTAAATTACCCGCGATAAACGTCATTTGAAATTTTACTGTTATAATATTTAATACTTGTTCAGTATATCCCTCAATTAGTAAATTAGACACGTAGAAATGCAAAAACTTCACTTTTTTCTACGTGAAGGTCAAAATATGATAATAAAAACCTACTGCCTACCAAAGAATTCGATTATACTAAAAGTTATCACATTAATCTTAAAAACACACAATTCCATGTGTCTATGATAATAAAAACCCACTCTAATAGACAGAGTTTATTTCCACAACAGTTTCGATGCCCACTGGCATCCTCTTCGGGTGGATACAGTATCCACCCGAAGAGGATGCCAGTAGGCATCGAAACTGCTGTGGAAATAAACTCTGTCTATTAGAGTGGGTTTTTATTGTTATAGACACATAGAATTGTGTGTTTTTAAGATTAATGTGATAACTTTTAGTATAATCGAAGTCTTTGGTAGGCAGTAGCCCCCACAGGATTTTCTGACAGGAGGGCACTTCCACTAGTATATATATATATATATATAATATATATATATACACACATGGCGTCCCAAAAAAATGTATACACACTTTAACAGCTGATAGCTCAATTGATGTTTTTCTTTCTTCAAGTTAAACCCATTAGAATTAATAATGGCAGTCAGACTAAGCTTTGAACAAAGGAAATTCATTCTAAAATGCTACTGGAAGTGTGAAAACGCAGTTGAAGTGCAAAGACAGTTTAGGAGGGAGTTTCAAACAGATCCCCAACGCGACTTACCATCACTCGAATTAGAGATAAGTTTGAAGCCGATGGAACTGTTCAGAATGTCCACAAGAAGCGTTCCGGAAGACCACGGACATCGACAAGCCCCACAAAGCAAGAAGAGTACTGGAAACGTATCACCAAAGTCCAAGAAAATCTGTGCGGCAAGCGAGTCGTGAGGTAGGAATTTCAGAATCGTCTGTCCAACGTATTTTGAAGCGCTGTCAATGGAAAAGTTACATTCCAAGATTAGTCCATGCTATTAATGAAGATGATGATCCGGACCGAAGAGTGGAGTATTGCGAGTGGTACTTGGCACGATGTGGATGTGGATTGGACGAAGGGGTTTCGTAGAATACCCTCCGCGTTCACCAGACCTCACAGCACTAGACTTTTTTTTATGGGGATACTTAAAAGACAAAGTCTACGCTATAAAACCTGCAACAGTCGCTGAATTGAGAGCAGCCATTGAACGAGAATGCACACAAATACCAAACGAAATGTTTCGTGATGTTTGCGATTCCATTGCTTCGCGTTATCAGCAGTGCCTGGACCAGAACGGACGTCAGTTTGAAAACAGGCGTTGACAAAACAATTAAATGTCTGTAGATTCTATTACATTTTGAAAATGAAATGTATTTTAATAAACACTGCCTTTATAATTATTTAAAGTGTGTATACATTTTTTTGGGACGCCCTGTATATATATATATATAATAATGGTAATTTAATATTATAGACTATTGAGGATATTTATACTGTTATAAGTTAAACAAAAGCAATGAAAGCACACTAGCATATATCATGATTTCATTTGATATATAAAAAAAAATGTCAGCTATTGCATGTAAATATAAAATTGTTTCGCCAGTGTAAAAAGTTTCGAGAAATTTTTGTGGTTAAATAATTTGATGTCGTTTACTTTGTGCGCGCCTATAAAAAACTATATAGGGTTATGGTTTCATTGCCGTCACCGTCATCCGCTGGAAATTTCCAGCAGATATTGGTGGAGAGTTTATAACAAAAACCCTACGTCTTTTCGTTAAAAAGTTGTGTTTGAGAAGATCTTCAAAAGACCTTGTTAAGTAGTGTTTTTGGTTAATGTTTAATTTACATGCCTTCGGTATTTACGCTGCCTAATAGTAAAAAAGGAAATTACCATAATATATTATTTCGTAGGCCCTCGCTTCTGGTTGTAGAGTGCGCGGCTGTCTATCGCGCCTCTCTTTCGATGTAGGCGGTGGGGTTACGCAACGAGTTTATTCGGTTTAATTAATATAGGCAATCACTATACTTAAATACCTGAATGAATAGGCGTATCCTTCTTTGTTATTAGTTTTATATTATTAGGTATTCACTCAGAACTTCTAAGAAGAATAAGCACTTCTCCCTTGCCTAAAGCACCGCTCGAAACTAGACAGCCCTGAGATGAGCTAATATAAAATTCCTTTTGTCTTCAATTTTCGCTGACTTTACAAAGTCCCCAGACGTCTAATTTTTGTGTTTTCATTATTTCTTCTCTCGAAGTAATTTTCATGCGTTAGCGTGGGAAAATTTTGATATGAAATAATACGTTTTTCTCGTTGTTATGTGGACCCAATGCCGACATATTGGGTTCTATTGTATGGCAATTATTTCCATTCCCAATAGGCAGTGTCGGGAGCAACGCCGTTACTTATTTTGTATTGGTAACGGTAACGCCGTTACTTATTTAGATTTTAACGAAATTGGTAACCCCGTTACTTTTCATTTCATTTTCAGTCATTATTCGTTACTTTCTTTTAAGATTTCTATTTTTCTTGTATGAATAATTCATTAATCCTTTAGGCATTTTATAATTTTTTATTCACGATTTATTTTAGTGTATTCTGTTCAATAAATTTCGTTTTTGTAATACTAAGTGCAAAGATCAATTTTATTTTACATTTTTAATTTTTTACTTAAGATCTATTGATCGTTATTAATATTATTTCAAATGGTAAAATTGTTAATTGTATTACTTATTATTTAAGTATAAGTAAATCAGATATTGTTTCACTGTATTATATATCTGACCTTAAGTAAATATTTGCTCGATATTGAGAAATTTTTTTTTATTGCGATGTAGAGATATCATATTCTTATATTGAGAAATACTATATTTTCTAGTTTATTATAAAAGTAACGGTAACGGTAACACACATTACTTTTCCATAGATGTAAATGTAGCGGTAATGACGTTACTTTCTATTGCGAGTAATGGTAACGGTAACGCCGTTATTTTAAAAAAGTAATGCGCCCAACACTGCCAATAGGCTATGTCGCCAATCCCGAGGCAATTTTGTAGTTATTTAATTCAATAAATTAATGATTTGTATTTAATTAAGAAATAAAAGTAATATACACGATACCATGTTGTAGGCGTGTATAACTTTTCCATAGCGCCTATAATTGCAAAAATGTGTAAATTTTAGATTCAAACAAGGATGTATATAAGGGGTTCCAAAAAACCTTAGCCCCCCCCCCCCCATTTGCAGCTTACATGTTTACTTATATCGAAATAGTTTTTAGTGATTATAAAAATATATAAAAGAAGGCTGTAGTGCAGTGCCCTTCAACCTTTTTATGCCTACCGCCCACTTTTACTATTTTTATATGAGATAAATTAGCCAACCGCCCACCAAAATTAAAAATCCAACAAACATATATTAAAAATTATGTATGGTACTATATATATTATATAATAAAACATTATGCATTTACCTTTAATTTAGTGAGATGCTTGTGCTTGATGCTTGGAAACTAAATTCCGAATGTTTGGCTCGAATTTAGTGAGGAACAACGAATGTCCCCTCTTTCAGGGATTTTTAAAGCATTCCTGTTTCTGGTAAGAATGTGATTCACAGCACTAAACCTGATTCAACTAGGTACGAAGTAGGAAAAGCGATCAGTAATTTAAAAATCTTTTTTTCACATATTGGGATATACATTTGACATCTTTTTATTTTGCCAAAGCTGCATATAACCACGTTATTGAAATTTCCCTTGCTTTCCTCATCATGTCTGAGTTCTAATAGCTCCTCTTGACATGTTACATCAGCTTCAGTAACATTTGCAGTAAACGGGTTTACCATCCAATTGTGGAAAACTGATGAGTGGGTAGTTGGGAGGTAACGAAAATGGTTCACTGAGTAGGTAGGTAGTTAATCTAACAATTATTAAATTCCTTTTATGTCAATAACTGGGTGGATGAAACCAATTGGTTGCTCACCAGAGTTATTCTCCACACTAGTATTTATATACTGTGTGACAAGAGCGTGCTCGGTAATAGATATACATTACCGATCAACCAACCGAGGAAAAAACAACCAAGACAACGCTGGTGGAAAAAGCCCAGCGAAGGAGAACGAAAACGAGGAACGGGGCGAAAGGACGGGACTGGGGAAGGGACAAGAACAGACAACGAAAAAGATCCCCACCAGCAAGTACGCTCTTAATAAACAAACAAGACGGGAAAAGGGACTCTCTAATAACTAGCAGTAAGTGACTAATTGTGTTTTTAACACCAGTTTAGGTAGATTCATAAATTAAGCTGGGTCAGACACTTAGGCCTACATTGTGGCCTAAGACCCAGCATCAACTCATAGCTTAACAAAGGTAAAGGTAGATTGCCCTAACCTAGTTTGGTGAGGAATCCTACTGTGGACCTCAATTTATCTGCCCGCTCTGGACCATTTCCGGAATCTCTAGGCTGACCCCTACAGGGCTAGACTTAATCTACTCTATAGTTAGACTGGAGATATAAGGGGTGGGTTAATTGTGGACCAATTCATACAGAGCATTTTTCACAACAATCATATACTTCCATGGTTAAAACATCACTGAATCGAGTTTCAAAATCCGTTTCAAGTTTATTGAGATGATCAATAAACCTTTGTGTATCAATTGTTGTTATGTCATCCTTAATAGATAACAATTCTGGAAACTGGTGAAATTCCCTTTTTGAAAGATTGTGACTGAATAAATCCAGCTTTTCAATGAATAATGAGATAACTTTTTGGCAGTTCATGAGTGTCATATTGGCTCCTTGAAGCTGCAAATTACAATCATTACATTTCTTAAATATTCCTGCCAAATAACAAGCATCATTTTTTATCATTTTTAACTTTTGGCTAAGATCAACTTCATTTTGGTCTTCTAGAAACTGCACTACGCTCTCATATAGTTCAACAAAACGAGTTAAACATGCACTCTTCGAGAGCCATCGGACCTCTGTGTGTAATAATAACCTAACAAATTGTTCATCATTGTCATGACACAACTGACGAAACATTCGATCATTTTTTGCATACAATATTGTAAATTTTGTTGAATTTTACAAGAATTTTATAAATTTTCTTGCCGCCCACCTAAAAGCTCAAATCGTCCACTAGTGGGCGATATCGCCCAGGTTGAAGACCGCTGCTGTAGTGGATGCTGTTTTGCCAACCATCAAGCGCTCAGCATGGTATGCATTCAACGAAATGATAATCCAGACACTCTTGTGCTCAGATGACAGTGAGGAGAGGAGAGCTGGTGTCCAAAAGATTGTTGGGATCAATCCCAGAATAGGCACCTGAAATCATGTTTAGGTGCTTAATCTGGGATTGAGGAGAAAAAAATATAAACAGTTTTTAGATATATAATTTCATTGTTTTTATCAATATTTGAAAAAATCAACTCTAACCTAACCTAACCTATATCTATACCAATTTATGTGGCAAGATAGATTTGCTTCAGATGGATTCAGAAACATTCGGGCTCATATTGCAGGAATTTATAATATCTAAAATTTTTCTTTATTCATTAAACCACTTTAAACCTTTTATAACTTTGCCTTTATTACATTTGTAATAAACTTTGTATAAACAATAAATTTTGTAATCATCAGGTTTTTTCATTTAATTCGTTGCAAGGTGCCTATTCTGGGATTGAGGTTGAACGCAGGTGCTTCATCTGGGATTGAGGTACATCAGGTGCCTATTCTGGGATTGACCCGATTGTTGACATGAGGGGTGGAGATGATGACACACTTGGAGATCTTTCTGTACGTCCCAGGAAGACACCTTCCATCAACCCCAGTGCTTCTTCCGTGTTGGAGCTGACAGACTGGTCTGACGGGGTATTTGAACCTCCTTTGACATGTAAACTGACTACAGCGGAAGTAAAGAAGTTCTTTGACAAGCCTATGCAAGTTCCACAGTGGCCCTGTCATGCTCAGTCAATAGAGAGGTGTGTGAAACAAGTCACAGAGGCAGCAGGCAGGGTGTATACACATGAGAAACGTGAGGGCTATATCAGAGGCCAAGAAGCAAGTCGGCGGCTGATGTCCAAGAACGAATCAAAGCAAGACTTGATGAAACTTGTTGTTTAAATATTTTTTTTTACTGATGTCATTACTTTCTAATGTTGTTTTATGATTACTAGGATGTTTTATGCAGAGAAACTAAAATTTTTATAGCATTACCTGACATTTTGAGAAGCTAAAATTAATAAATGTTGTTTTCCGAGAGCAATTTATGTGCTTTTTAATCAAACGTAGATTTACCAAGCTAAGTGTTGAGCAATCACAAAAATAATAGCAGATTTGAATTCTTCACATCCAAAAACATATTTTTAAAACCCCTCAGTGAAGGAATTGGCAAAAATTAATTTTCACCTCCCAAATTGACACACCCTAATCGTATATGTCCTCCTTACTCCTTACCCCTAAGTTCGTGCTTCCATTCTCTATATAATTGCAAACTAGCCTTTGATGTTACCTCATCCTTCCACATTCTTGAATCCCAAATATACTCTTAAGTTTTGTTAAAAACTGCAACAAATAAAAAATAGCTGGTGTGAAAATCAACGTTTAAAGATTAATCTAGCCCTTCCACACTTTAACAAAATTTCATACACATTTGTGAAATCCAGGAAAGACATTCGGTCAATAAATTTACAAAATACCACCGCCATCCAAATTTTGAGCTTCATAGTTGGTAAAAAATTTGAAGCTGCATTCAAAATCTAAATAATCCGTAAGCTTAAAACAAATATTAAGTTTTCAATGACCTAAAAATTTGTCGAAAATATTTTGGTATGAAAATTTTTACATGCTGTAATGCGAGTATGAACTGATTAGATGGAAGAAAGCTTTGATAAAATGTTAAACATTTTCTATTTCCAAGTTAGTTGCAGGTTGAAAAAATGAGAACCCTATCTAGGACGGGTGAGCCGACCGAATTTGGGGTTAAAAAGGAAACATCTTCGAAACCATAAAACGATGAGTAGACTTTCTGATGCATTTTTTACTCTTAAATAATTTCCATTAAAACGCTTTTCCTTCTTAATAAACTCTAAAGCAAAAGGCTGAAAGAAAAACTTAATTTTGTAAAAAATTGAGCACAATTAGTTATTTTATATGGAAAGTTTAATAGTATATTCTGATAACTTACATTTGACCATTGCGATGCTGAAAAAGTTTGAAAACCTAAGACAAAGTACCGATAATTAATCGGTACTTTTTCTGGTCGTATGCAGTACTGGGACTTTTTCAAAAAACAAAAAATCCGTTATTTCCCCACCCCACTAGGAGTCCGTCAAATCTGAGTACTGATACCTTGTCTTCTAGAAAAAAAATGCTGCTTATAATAATGAAAATAATAATAATAATAATAATAATAATAATAGTCTAACTATCGTCCAATTGCTCTGATTTCTTGCCTTTCTAAAGTTTTTGAATCTATCCTTAATAGGAAGATTCTTAAACACTTTTCTTCTCACAATCTTTTTTCAGATCGTCACTATGGGTTCCGTAAGGGACGCTCTAATGGCGATTTTCTTGCATATCTCTCTGACTCCGGGTCATCCTTCTTTCGGGATTTTGGTGAACCTTTGTTATCGCGCTAGAGTCCAGGGGTTCCCAAATTGTGTTCCGCGGAACACCAATTTGGGAACCCCTGCGCTAGACACATCAAAAGCCTGGCATAAATCTTGAATTTCCAAACTATCCTTCTTCGGTTTCTATCCTTCTATACGTTCCTTCATCCCTGATTTCCTTTGTGGACGATATACTGTACAGTATAGCTGCGGTTGTAGGTGGCCACTGTCCTCCTGCTAAAGCTATTAATAGTGGTGTTCCTCAAGGTTCTGTCCTGTCACCCACTTTTTACTTTTATTTATCAATAATCTATTAAGTCGCACTTCCTGTCCTATCCACTCCTATGCGATGATTCCACTCTTCATTTCTCCACCCGCTTCACAAAGCGTCACTCTCAATAGTCACTTCATGCTTCGGCTATGGTGCACCTTTCTTTCTACTACAGTATCTCTGATTGGGGCAGGGGAAACCTTGTGGTTTTCAATGCCTCAAAAACTCAGTTCCTTCATCTGTCTACTCGTCACACTTTTTCACCACACGACTATACCCTTACCTTTCTTTGGAAAGAGACTATATGTGATCTTTCTAGGAAAGATCACATATAGTCTCTTTCTAAAATAGCTTCTAAGAGGTTAGGTGTGCTGTACCAGCTCCACAGTTTCAGGGATCTTGTCCACCCATATATGGTATACGCTTCTCATGTGTGGGGTGGCTCAACCCACACAGCTCTACTTGACCGGGTGGAATCAAAGGTTTTTCATCTCATTAATTCTCCATCCATTACTGACTGTCTTTAATCCCTCCCTCTTCACCACAATGGTGTCTCGCTCCTCTTTACTGTCGTTATTATAACGGGCAGTGCTCTCCTGAACTCTCTAACTGCATGCCTCCTCCTTTAAGAAGAGCACGCAGTACCAGACTTTCGACATGACGCCCTACCAGCAGCCTAGCGTCTAGGCTACCCAGGGTACCCATTTATTCTACCAACCACTTTCCTTTTTATTGTATGGAAGGATGAACAGCTGGGTTTTGCTGCGCGCCTGCTGTAGTCACCGGATCTCGAACCCAGGGCCGATGGATTCGTAGTCAGCGACGCTAACCACTACACCACCGAGGCGCATATTAGAAATATATATATATATATTATTTTTTTTAATTGGGGTTGTTTAACCTCCTTCGCAACATCTAAGGTCATATGACGGAGGGGACCTACAGCTTTACGTGGGATCCGAACCACGGGTCGCTACATAATCTGGGCGCGGAGGACGGTCTCCCATCCAACTACTACCCAGACCAAATGTCTCTTAACTTCGCTGATCTCCGAGAAGCGGTGTTACGACATCGGCCACTACGTAGCCCGATATATATATATATATATATATAAAGTAATTATAGTTATTTGTAATTATTTATTCTTTATTGGATTTATTTATTAAAAGTCGAAATAAACTGAGGTAAATAATAAAGCTTTAATATACAATCACTTTTGTTTCTTTTGCTTTAGAATGTATAATTCTTTTTGCAGTGACTGAATCCGACGTTTTAGTCTATTTTAAATCTTTCCCAAAATTAAATTCATTCTGTTCATTACTGTCAAATTGAAATCATAAACCGTCTTTAAACTTTGAAGATAACGTTCAGCTTCCAAATAGCGTTTCTTGAACATTGATTCTAGTATTTCATTTTCTTCCAGTAAAGCTTGTAGGTTTTAGTGTTCAGACTATTGGCAAAGGAGGTATTCTTTTAGTTAAATATTTTTTTAAATCTACTTTTCGTAAAATTTTTGTTATTCACTTCTTCGGTACTTTATGGATTTAAGTTAAGTAAGTAAGTTATTATATTCCTCCTAATTCATGACCAATCATCAGAAATCTTTGTATGGAGCCTCTTGGCAGCATGTTTCGCAGTCACGTTGTTCCTATCTGAATGTTCTATGTACAAATACTTCTATGCATATTTTCCATTGAGGATGTCGGCTGATAAAATGCATGAAACGAGTATTGCCGATGACAGTTTATTATTACTTTACCAGATAGGTGAAATTGCCCACAAGAAATGAATGCAAAAAGTGTACCAGTCTTAATTTAATTTTCTTTTTTGTTGTTGTTGTTGTTGTTGTAGGTTCTTCTTGAAAATATCATCAACGTCTACAGATTAACGAAGTCCTTCCACGCTTCTACAAAGTTTCATACACTTCCGTGAAATCCAGAAAATCCACTCGGTCAGCAAATTTATAAAAGAATACAACCATTAAAAATTTGAGCTTCGTATCCGGAGACAATGGGTCAAAATTTGTGAAAATGCATTTAAAACCCAATTGGCTCGTGAAAGTAAAGTAACTGATGTATTCTCTCTAGCTTGAAATTTTCTGCGAATACAGATTACCGACATCTGTTAATGGCCAAACTATGATAAGACCACTCTTACACTTTGGTAAATTCATGAAAAAGCCAAGCACATATTGAAGTTATAATGAGAAAGCAGCCGTCACCCATTTTGTGCGTCACTTGTAAATCTAGTCACACGCAGTCGTGTTCAATGAATGAATTAAACTCTAACTTATTTAATTAGTTTTAGTGAGTTTCGTACTCGAAAGGATTTACATATATAACATGTTTCCTGACATTATTGCCAAAACAGATAGTTTTTATTTGAAATTCTAAAGTTATGTAACTTTAAAAGGGGTGTTCAAAGATAATGTTAAGCCGTCAATGCGAGATTACAATACTTTTCATAGATGTGGGTGTGTACATTGTACATTTACTGTTTGCATACGCCTAAAATACACGACTCCCTGAGATTCTTCAACTTCATACATGAGGTGCTCCGGACCACAGCTTGCGTTATTTATACCACTATATTCCCCCACCCTTCTTCTATCCCGTGGGTGAGTCAGGGAGCAGATTGTGGACCTGTACGTATTGTTATATCGTTATTGGTTCAAAAGTTATGGCATTTTGCAAGTTGACAAACTTTAGCTGCATTTTTCTCCATTTTTTAATTTTGGCGCTTGGCAGCTTGTGGTCCGAAGCGCCTCATACGTCAAATAGCTTTGAATGTGATGTAACCACAGTCGTTGTGACGTTTAGAGTTTTCTTGTCAGATGGTCCTAAACGATGCTCAGTGGGACTGAGATCTGGGCTCTGGTCAGAACATGAGAGCATATTATTGCCATTATTCGTAAACCAGGTCCATCACACGTACCGCCGTATGGCAAGCTGGCAAGGAGTATTGTCCTGCTGGAAGAATGCATCCTATTGCTGCCAGGAAAACCGTAAAGGCTACCGGGGAACTGTCTTTACCCGCATTAAGTCGTAATCATTACTAGGTACAGCATAGTTATATAGTCCCGGATTCAGGATTTATATCATGGGGCCCAAGCAAATCTAATTTAAAGATTAATAAGCCAATGACAAAAAAAAATGCATACTTATTCTTTAATCTTACATACTGAAGTGAACACATACACAGTTGACAGACGTATGAAATGCAGCACATTGTCAGGCCCGTAGCCAGAGGGAGGGTGGGGGTCGAACAACCCACCCCTTGACAGGAAAAGTCCACTTTTGTAACCATAGTTATAACCAGGGCTGTGGAGTCGGAGTCGGAAGTAAATTCATTGCTAGAGGAGTCGGAGTCGGAGTAGGTAAAAATGGACCGACTCCGACTCCTTTTTTTTTTTATGATGTACTTTATATTGGTTCAGGTTAAAGCTCCTAATAGGAGCTTTAACCTCCTATCTTGCATTATAGTTATTTTATGATGATTCCCCAACATCATGATCTTTCTAGGAGCTTTTCCTGCATATCACTAATTACTGTTGATTTTCTTTTCAGAAACGCCATAATGGCATAGCTACAACCATTAAGACTTAAATTTAGAGAAATTGAGCTTAAAAAGTAGCCTGATGATTCACTTGGTAGTGATGAAATGCCATTCTGGGTTAATATAATCAAAGTATATTTTATATTATTATTTAGAGGCAGGAGTCGGAGTCGGAGTCGGCCCTTCTAAAATTCTAGGAGTCGGAGGCTTGGTCTACCGACTCCACAGCCCTGGTTATAACTTATGATGTGATATTATAATATATATCATCATTTAGTAAATAAACATTTGCATTTTTTTAAACCTTATAAACTGCTCTAAACTATTCTGAACCCCCTCCGCAGTGACTAGGTCGCTGCAACAAAAGGTCCGCCTTTCTACAATTTCGACCGCCGTATGCTTCAGTGTTTTCACAATAAAACGTGGTTTTGGAAGAGTCCAAGCAGTCCATTTTGCTTCCCAGCATTGTAATTCAGTTTGTAGTGACAAAGGTGCCGGAATGTTAGGGAGAGACCATGGCCCCCTGGGCCCCCCCTAAATCCAGGCTTGGTTATATGAGTATAACTTGTTGCAGATGCCTGCTTGGATACTTATTTGAGCAGGGCACATTAAGTCTAGTGAAGACCTCATTAAATTTAGCTTCATTTAACTTGGTCTTAATATCTCTTTACATTTCATGTCCCAAATCTTCAAATGAAGTTGTTTTTTGGGGTCGGGGGTGGGGGTAATATTAAGCCTTCTTAAATAGGATATGAAAAGTGGCTGATATATGAGGCGTATAGAATAGAAAGGGCGTACGCCCGAAAATCAAGTTTTGAAATAAACGCATTTATTAAAGTTAGCGAACGTTATTACTCGTTAACGACTAAATCGAGTTTAATGGTTTTAGTCTGAAGCCCGTGTGGGCGCGCGTCACACCCACGGAATACAGCTTGCTGAATAGTTACTGCGCGAAAAGGGATATCGGGAAACCGGAGGATACGCCTGTGCTATTCTAATGGACTCGTATATGAACTGGACTAATATTTAAAAAATGCACTTCCGTATAATACAAACAAACAAACAAAGAAACTTTATTTTAGGCTCAACAGGTACGGACATTATACAAGTGGTCCATAGAAGGTTAAGAGATAGTTGTCGGGAGTAGTGACTATGTAGGCCAATGGAACACTATAAATAATGAATATACAGTTGCCTACTACGCCAATAATGTCCCGTATAAAATCATTCAGATATTGATGAATTTTTATAACTAAATTTATACTTTTAACCCACAGTAAGTGCGTATGTGTAGGTTTTAGTATAGCATGTTCTATCTCTTATCCAATAAGACGGAGTTCTTGTATATTTGGCAACGTATCGACATTGTCTTTATAGTTTTTCATATATTTTCTTCTGAAAAATTACGATCACACTTGTGTTTGGCACAGATGTGAAAAACATTTAAATTTAACAATAAAATTTTAATGTCCAGCTTCATATGATCATGAGGAAATTGCTTAGTCCTTTGGTGTATATAATTTAGTCAGGTTCTTTTAGGGCACATGGCAGTTTTACTTAAAAAGGAATATAGTGTAAAGAGTGATAGCAATATAAGTAACGTGTTAAACTAAATTTTGGCCACACCTTAACGTAACGTTATATATCCAGCTTGGTTTGGTAACTGTGCTACACTTTCAAAATATTAAGAATCAACTTATTAACTTACGTTTACGAAACTTGGCACGATTATTGGGGTAGGGTGGTGGTAGTTTTTAATCTTAAGAGGCATAGAATATGCTCAAGGTGTCCTTCCATTTGTGAAATTACATGATGAATTCGGGAATGAAATTACTAATGTATACCTACAATTTCTTATCACTACCTCTAGCGTGTGACCTTTGACCCTGTCTTTAATGGCACAACGGTGGGCCAAAATGCTTACCTTCTCACCCTCTAAGAATAGTTCATCCTGTTCCTTGTGGACCAAGACACTGATACGAACAAAGTTTGGTTTCAGCGGAACGGCACAAGACCTTGTGCAGCAGATGTCGTCCAAGAATCCTGTCTGACAGTTATTCCCATATTCACGACTGTGGTCTTGTACGACCTCCTTTGCTACCTGATCCCAACCTCCGTGATTTCTTCTTATAAAGACATCTATAAACAAAAGAGTTTTCAAAGAAAATACCAAGACATTGGAAGCTCTTAAAGCAGCGATTGAACGTGAAACCAACGTCATTTCTAGAATAGGTTATAATTAAAGAACCATTTTGTACATTGACAATGGCTGTCAAGCACAAACTTCACGCTGAAGTAAAAGACAGTTTCAAACATGATAGGTTGTGTGTGTGTGTGTGTGTCCTACTTTTATATATATATATATATATATATATATATATATATATATTAAATAATAGGCATTAAGCAGGTCACAGTATGTAGGCCTATAAGGAGCAGAGAAATCAGAAGTGCCAAAGTCCTGTTCCATTTCAGGGTAGAGAATTAAGTGCAGTAATTTTTACTGCAACCAAATACTGTGTAACAAGACATGAAACTTAAAATATTTTTAATGACTTAGCGTGTTTTCCTGCCAAATGAATATCTGGTACTTGCCACCTTGTGTATGATGTGAGAATTATTCATTGTAATGTTTGATTCAGATGCATACAGACCACGACAGTTAAGGATTCATTGTTTATATATATATATATATATATATATATATATATATATATATATATAAACCCAGCAAACACACTACGTAAATACACCGTTGTATCCTAGTTGAATCTTGGTCATGTCAGAAATTGACGTTGTACTGACGTCAACGCAAAATTAAACGTCATATTGCAACGTTGATACAACGTTGCATAATGACGTTGTATACACGTGAAATACAAGTAAACTTCTGACGTAAGTTTTTGTACGTAGCATAGACGTTGTCTGCATGTAAGGTTTTACATTCATATCATATAGTTCTTTGATGGACCAAATTCTATCCTTGAGACGTTGAGACAATGTTGTATCTATGTAAAGTTTACGTAATATCATAACGTTGTGAAGACGTAACTGAGACCACCCAAACTTACGTTGTATCTACGTCATAGTGCTAAAATGCAACCTTGTGACACTGTCGTATCTACGTAAAATTATGTTGGGTATGTATATATATATATATATATATATATATATATATATATATAGCCTTGCAGATATGTGATAATTCGTAGTTGAAGGAAACAGATTATTATTTTACAAAATTTTTCATTACTTTTTTAATTTAATCCCTTCTTCCCAGATTATTTGAACACAGGTGAGGGAAAAGAAATAAACCTTAAATCATTTAAGTTTATTTTAAGAAGATGAAGATAATTTATTTACTCAGTTTGTTGACAATCTTTACAATATTTTGTTTGGCACTTTCGTATCCTGTGGACAGTAAGTGATAGAAGAAAGTGGGTCTCTTGACTTTTATTATACACTTAACAAAATTGGTTAGTTATTATGTTTTACGTCCTTCGTCCACCAGAGAACGTTCAGACTGGCGGTTACACCGCCTACCAGAAAAAAAATAAGTCGTATTTTTAAAAATGAGAACCGTGTTGAGCCAAATACGCTACGCTCAACGGGCTCGTCATTGCACCTCCTTCCCAGTTTCTCACACTGTCTTGAGACACTCCATGGTTAGGTTCATAACGTAAGCTGCATGCTCATGTCTTTTCTATTCAATGTTATGTACAGACGTTAAATAACTACCCCAAAAACTAAGTAATTTTAGCTGGACGAAGGACATTAAACAGAATAACTAACCAACCAATTGATTGATTGATTAATCATGAAAAAAAAGGTAAACAAGAAATTTATGTTTTGTAATATATGTTTTTTTGTTTATTTTTGTTTTTATTCTGTGTAATTTGAAAAATAAACAAATTCCTTTTACATTTATATACATCAAAAGTATAATTTGTTTTTAAGTGATAAAATTTTTCTCATGTAATCAGTAATTCATAATTTTATGTTTAGTTTTTGTGTTAAATCCGATTTCTCCTTATCTCACTGCAGAGTACTGACTAAACTGGAAGGTTCCAGTAACTATTCTTTCGTCAAATCCGAAATATTCATTGAAGGAGTTTTAGGAACTAGTAAACTAGAATTTAAGTTCTTAATTAAAACCAGAAGAATTTAAACTTCAATTCAGATTATTTTTCAGATAAAGAATTCACTTGCTACGTATCTGTGGATACCTGTTCAAATGACGGTGAATCGACAAGAAATCTTCAAGACATCCGTCCCTAAACCTGAAGGAGCGAAAGAGGCACTGTAGTGTAAGTTTGAAATCTGTTAATGATAGTATGTTTTTATGTAGGTCTGAAACCTACACGAGCAATTCTGTTTTGGTTAAATTTAATAATACTGCATACAACCCACAATATTTATGAAATTGTTTAAAATCTAATACTGTTCTAGATCTAACTATCCTAGTTGGCCATTTAGTTAATCGCCAAGCCCATTCGTTAAAATTATCCAATTCTCAAATCTGTTTGAACATCATACGCACTCACTTATTCGGAATTGCTAAATATTATTCTGCTATTCAGAATCCAAATCTTAAGATATAGGGATAAATCATCCTGGGGTCGAGGGCGAGAAAGGCAAAAAGTACAAAATCTCAAATATTCGCTCACAGTCCGAAGTTTTTAATGACAAAAGCTGCATTTGAAAGAATTTTTTTAGTTTTCTGAAAGGTGTAATGGTAAAAGACGTGCTTGGGCGTGGATCGCGCTAAGAAGGGTCGAAACAGCCACTGAGCTGTACGTTTTGATATATACAGGGTGGGTAAAAAAAAAGTGACCCCTTAGAGGTAAACTGTCATATGAAGTTTGGGAGCTCTAGTCCCCTTACTTTTTTAATATGACAGTTTACATCTAAGGGGTCACTTTTTTTTTACCCACCCTGTATATATGATGAATTTCACATTTAAATATGTGAAATAAATGAATGATGCAAACCCACATCACAAGTCATCACATATATAACCTTGGTTTTGCTTCCGCCCGACTTGTTCATTCCGACGAAGGTCAAGCTTGTCATTCCACATTAGACCTACAGTTTAACGTGGAATCCGAACCACGCCCGACCAGCAGCCCAGCGTCTTAACTACTAGGCTACCCATTTATCTACCAATCAATATTTTTATTGTGTAGAAGAATGAACAGCTGGGTTTTGCTGCGCGCCGCCTGGGGTTACCGGGTCTTGATTCTGGGCCGATGGATTCGTAGTCAGCGACGCTAACCACTACACTACCGAGGCGCATATATATATATATATATATATATCCCCCTCGATTAGGTACTCCGGCTTGCCGAGCCGAGGGGGCTCGTACGCCTCGTGGGTTGTTGAGGTTTCCTCAACTCCTCGCGGGGTGTGGGCGAAGAGTTACCTAGTTGCGTTTTTTTTCTTTTCTTTTTTCCTTTTCTTTCTTTTTGCTCCCCCTTTTTTTCCGTCTCTCCCGGAATTTCGTTTGTCTTGACTCGGTCTTGTGCCTCTGTTAATTGTAGTATCCCCCCCCCCTCTGTTTGTATTTGCAGTCTTGGGGTCATCGGGTGCACCCGCCGGGGGGCATCGCTCCGTGGCTGAGCCGTGCTCTGGGGACGGTACGGGCGCCCGGACCGCTGCTGCGTCTGGATTGGGTCTTTGCTTGGCCCTTAACGGACAAATTTCCGTAGTGCCAATCTGCTGTTTTTAAAACGACAGTCAGGTTGGGGGGCGGGCTACCCGGGACGTTGGGCCTGCGCCTTGAAGGATGCAGCGGCGGATGCACCTTGCCTTGGGTCCGAGGCTGTCTTTTTTGTAAAGCTATTGTTTATGGGATCAATTTCTAAACTTCAATCCCCTCCTGTTGACGACTCTGGCCCGCCCTTGGATTTGGATAAGACTACTACTTCTGGTCGTTCAGCGGCCTCTGCCTCCGCTGGATTGACCTTCAAGCCGTATGGCCCCCTCTCGTCCTCTGCGGCGTCTGGCTCTCGTGGCCGGACTCGTGGTGGCCGTAGGGCGGGGTCTTCGCGGCCCTTGTTCTCTCGCCCACTCTCGGTTACCGTTACACATGGACCTGTCCCGGCTGTCAATTTCTGTCCGGTGGACAGATTCCTTGTTCTCCGCCCTTCCGCTGGCTCCCTTCCGGGCAACTCGGAACGGGTGTTTCAGCGCCTTAAGACGGTGGGGGTTCCCTGTCGTTATGATATCCGCCCTCTGAAGGATGGGTCTCTTCTTTTGAAGTCCCGTTCTTCGGGGGTGACTGAGTCCCTTCTACAGTTGCAGGATGTCTTGGGTTGCAGAGTTTCTGTGACTCCCCATCCGCAATTGAATAGCTGTCAGGGCACCATTTTCGCTTCCCGTCTGCTGTCAATCCCGGTTGGTGAGTTGCAGGAGGATCTTGCCCCCCAGGGGATAACGAAGGTCTTCCGCTTTTCGTCGCGCCGGGATGGTGCTCTTACCCCGTCCGCTTGTCTGCTCCTGACCTTTGACTCCCTTGTGCCTCCGGCCCAGGTGTTCTGGGGCGTGGGTGATCGCCGGTGGTGAGTTTTTTCGGTGCGACCATATGTGCCTGACCCGGTTCGTTGCTTTGGCTGCAACCGGTTCGGCCATGTTAGCTCTGCGTGCCGCCGTGAGGGTAAGCTATGTGTCCGCTGCGGTCGGCCTGTGCACCCTACCCCGTGCACGAAGCCCCGCGGTGCTCGAACTACTCGGGGGCCCACCCTTCCTCCTCTCGGGACTGCCCCGTTTTCAAATTTGAATTCGAGGTGCGGTCCTTAAGGACTACCGAATTCCTTAGTGCGCGGGAGGCGCGCGATAGGGTCCGTGACCGGGAGCCGCGGCGGGGGTTGTCCTATGCTGCGGCTCTTGGCCCTGGCGGGTCCTCGGTCCCCTCCCGTGCTACCCCGGCGTCTACCGGAGTGGTGCCCCCCCTGGAAGTTCCGGGGGTTGGTGGTCCTCCTGGCGCCGCGGGCCCTTCTTGTTCCTCTGCCTCACGTTCAGACATCCCATCTGATTCCCTGCCTACAAGTGCCCCTTCTCCCTCTCCGGCCTTGGGGTCTGGATCCTTGCCTACTCGTCTCTCGGGTGGGGAAGGTGATGCCCCGAAGGGGAGGAGGAAACGTCGCCGTGGTCGGAGTCGGAGTCCTCCAGACCCGATCATGACCGCTGCTCGCACTGCTTCCCCTTCTTCACCGGAGGGAAGCGGCGCGCCGCTCCTGATCCGCTCGGGACTCCCCCCGCTATACGGAGGGCTGGTGAGGCGTCACCTCCCGGTGCTCCGACCAGTGTCTGGGTGTCGGTTGAGGTACACCGCCCCATGACACCCTCGATTACTGACGCTGTTCCCATGGTGGACCCGGTCGAGAGGAGCCTGGCCCTTCTTCATGGAGTCTCTTTCCCTTCGGCTCCTGCTGAGAGTGGTCGGGTCTCTCTCCTGGATCTACCTCTCCCACCTGTGGTGGACCTTTCCTCCCCCCCCCCGTCAGTGCTTGTCTGGTTTGACGAGCCCTCGAACATCTGGTTCTCCCCAGCCCCCCTCTGGTGGGGAGTCGGGGGTTTCGGCTGGGCCCGTCTCGCCGTCTCTCCCCCCCCAGGGGAGCCCCCCTCTGAACTCCCTGTTCCACTCTCCACCTCTCGTTCTACTACGGGTGAAGCAGCTGTGGGTCGGTGGCCCCTACCCCCCCCCGTTCGGGGTGAGTCGGGGAAGCCGATTCCGTCCCTGGTTGCGGACCGTTGAGTTTGCTGCTCAGCTTGGTCCGTGGCTATTTCTCTGTTTTCTCTGCCTCTTATAATGCCACTTCCCCTTACAGTTCCATTTTGCATTGGAACTGTAGGGGGCTTTTAGCTAACTGGGAGAATCTTGCCTCCCTGCTGAAGAGCGAGCGGCCTTCCTGTGTTTGTCTCCAGGAGACTATCCTGGCTGCGCGGGGACTCCCTCGTCTCTCTGGCTATGTTGGTTTCCCTTGCACCCCGGATGAGCGCACACGCCGGCGGGGTGCGGCGATTTATGTGCATCATTCGTTACCATCGCGAGGTGTGTCTCTTCGCACTTCCTTGCAGGCTGTGGCTGTGCGGTTATTTTTAGATCGCCAGTACACTGCCTGCTCGATTTATATTCCTCCTCATGACCCTCCTTCTCGCGACGCGGTTCGCGAGTTGGTGTTGCAACTACCTCGACCGTTTCTCCTCCTCTGGGACTTTAACAGTCGCGACCCGGCTTGGGGAGATGTCCGGTCGACTAATGTTGCTGGTATGTTGCTCTCCTTAATGGAGGAACTTTCCTTTGCGTGCCTCAATTCCGGTGAACCTACCTACTTCCACGAACCCACGGGTTCATTTACCTGTATTGATCTCTCCTTGGTGTCCCTCGATGCCTTACTCGATTTTTCGTGGAAGGTGTTGAGGGACTCTTATGGTAGTGATCATTACCCAGTCTGTCTTGAGCGGGTCGGACCGCAGCCGGGTGTCTCGTCTCGACCGAGGTGGTGCCTTGCGCGGGCTGACTGGCCATCCTTCAGAGCTCGTTCCGTCATTACCCGTCGGTGTTGAGCTTTGGCTTGGAGTTCTTCGAGCGGGTATTGATGGGCGTCGCGGAGGACTGTCTCCCTCGATCTTTCGGTAACACGCGGACGCGTAGCGTCCCGTGGTGGACTCCAGCATGTCACTGGGCGGTGTGCGAGAGGAAGAGGGCGACGCGCCGCTTCCACCGCACCCGGCGCGCGGACCACTTGATTGAGATGCGGCGGGCGAAGGCTTTCGCCCGCCGGACTCTCAAGTTGGCCCGTCGGGCCTCTTGGCGTGCTTTTGTGTCCGGCATTTCCTCGTCTACCCCTTCTGCTACTGTGTGGCGGAAGGTACGTAGTATCGAGGGGAAGCCGGTCCCTGCTAGTCGCCCTGTCCTTCGGGACGGGGACGGCTTCCTTTCGGATCCTGCTGCTGTGGCCGATCGGCTGGCTGGGGCTTTTGCTGCGGTTTCCCGTTCGCCTTCAGCTGCGGATCGTCCTTTGTCGAATGTTACGTTCCCGCCGCCTGGGAACGAGCCCTATAACCATCTCTTTACGATGCGGGAACTTCGGGCTGCCTTGGCAACCCGTCGTTCTTCCGCCCCTGGCCCTGATGACATTCCGTATGACTTTCTTTGGAATCTGCACCCGATGGCCCTACACTTCTTGCTGGATCTTTTCAACCGGGTGTGGGTTGAGGGGTCGTTCCCTTCCCGTTGGAGGGAGGCGATTGTGGTCCCGATACCTAAGCCGGGGAAGGATCCGGCGGAGGTGGCGGGCTATCGGCCTATTGCCTTGACGAGCTGCTTATGCAAGCTCCTTGAAAAGATGGTGACCGTCCGACTTCCTTTACACTGGAGTCGCTTGGGTTATACCCCCCGACCCAGTATGGCTTTCGTCGATTTCGGGGTACTCTGGACCCCCTTCTCCTCCTTAGTCATGATGTACGGGAGGCCTTTTCCCGTTGGAATCTTGTTCTGGCCGTCTTTTTTTGATGTCCAAAAGGCCTATGACACGACCCGTCGGGGAGTTGTCATGGACCGTTTGAAGTCTCTTGGTCTTGTGGGCTTTTTGCCCATATTTCTTCGTAACTTCCTCTGCCGTCGCACTTTCCGCGTCCGTAATGGGGCGGCCCTATCTGACCTGTATGTTCAGGAGGAGGGGGTGCCTCAGGGGTGTGTCTTAAGCGTCTCCTGCTTCAATCTGGTCATGTCTGCGCTACCGGGAGCCCTTCCGCCCTCGGTGCGATGTTCCATCTATGCCGACGATCTGGCTGTCTATGCCGCGGGGACGAGTCCCCCCCTCGTGGAGAGGCAAGTCCAACTCGCGGTCAATCGGGTTGAACGCTGGGCGTCGTCGGTGGGCCTTACGCTGTCTTCCCCGAAGACTTCGTGTGTAGCCTTCCTTCCGCCGAGGAGACGGGGATCCGGCGCCGTCCCGACCTTTGATCTTACACTCGGGGGTCAGCCTCTGGCCCTCGTTCAGTCAGTGCGTTTCCTGGGTATGGTTTTCGACAGCCGTTTGAGCTGGGTTCCCCACCTTCGCCGGCTGCGCGAGTCTGCAAGACGTACCCTGGATTTGCTGGGACATCTGTCGCATACTACATGGGGCGCGGATAGGCGGACACTCCTCCGTTTGTACGTGTCCCTGGTACAGTCAAAATTAGATTATGGGAGTGTGGTGTATGGCTCCGCCTCCCGTACGGCCCTTCGGATACTGGATCCGGTCCTCTCTAGAGGACTGCGCATGTCATCTGGCGCCTTCCGCTCCTCTCCGGTTGATAGTCTGCAGGTTGAGTGCGACATCCCTCCCTTGGGGGATCGGAGGTCGTTCCTCATTGCTAAGCACTATCTCCGGATCCTCCGTCTTCCCAACTCTCCTCTGTTCCAGGTGGTGGAGAGGGCGTTCTGCCGGGATGGGGGTTGGTATTTCACCGACACGGTGACCTCCCTCCTCGATGGTATGGGCACTCCTCCATCCGTTATACCGGTCTCTTTCAAGGGTGTTGCACCTTGGGAGAGCACCCCTGTTGCGTGCTGTAGGGCGTTGCGCCCCGTTCGCAGGGCCGATTCTGACTCTGCCTTGCTTCGGTCTCTGTTCCTTCAGCATGCGGCGTGTCACTCTGCATGTGTTGCGGTCTTCACGGATGGCTCGAGATTGTCGGGGGGCGTTGGGGCCGCGGCTGTTCCCCAGTCGTCTGCCCTTGCTCCCCGATGTACCCGTCTCCCTGATGAGGCTTCCGTTTTCACGGCGGAGCACTATGCCATTCTGAGCGCTCTGGAGGTGGTGCGGGAGCATCCAGATGGGTCGTTTGTCATCTATTCGGATTCCCGCAGTGCCCTGGATGGCCTGGAGTGTTTTGACCCTGTCCACCCACTGGTCCGACGAATCCAGCTATTGTGCCATACCCTTGTCGCTTTCGGTGGCAAGGTGGTGGTATTTTGCTGGGTCCCAGCACATGTTAACGTGGCTGGTAATGAGGCTGCCGATCGAGCTGCCCGTTCCGCGTGCCGACTACAGGTTTCACCCGTGTCCCTCCCCTTTTCCGATTATATCCCTGGCTTCCGTAGGTTTTTGCGCTCCCGGTGGCAGAGTCACTGGGATGGCGCTACAGATAACAAACTTTGCAAGATTAAACCCAAATTGGGATGTTGGGCCTCTTCCTTCCATCGGTCGCGCCATAAGGAGGTGGCTCTGGCCCGCCTCCGTATTGGCCACACCCACCTGACCCATGGCTATTTGATGGCCGGGGATCGGGTGCCCCGATGTCCCAATTGTAACGTTTTCCTTACAGTTGCCCACCTTCTGGTGGAGTGTCCGCTTTACTCTGCGCTGTGCGCAGAGTATTTTCCCTTTTTGGAGAGCGTCGGGCCTTCGGATAGGCTTGGCGCTATTCTATCTGAAGGTCCCTACTTTTCGATAACCGGGTTGTTCTCCTTCCTCTTTCGCTCCCGACTTCTTTACCGGCTGTGACTCCGCTATGATCTTTCTGCTTCCCCCCCCCCCCTCCTCCGTCTATTGTTCATTTCCATTAGCTGTTCCTTAATCTTCGTCCTGTGTTCGCTCTGCTATCCACCTTTCTTTTGGTGGCCATGAGCGGTCATACTTTGAAAAAAAAAAAAAAAAAAAAAAAAATTATTATATAAATAAATTAATTATTTACTAAACTTGCAGGTCTACTAGAAAAAACATACCCCTTTTCTAAATGGTTCAAGAATCGCAACAACCTTGAGAATGACTATATATCGGTTCAGCGAAGATACTTCTGCAGTAGTCGACGGAATTGTTCTTCTGACAGTGGCATTAATAACGTTGTTTCGACTCCGAAGGGCTCCCGTAACATATTGTATAAGTCCAGAACATGAATGAGAAATAATTAAGACTTTGAATAGGTTAAAATATTTGCTTTATTAATGTTTTGCAGTTTCTGTTTAGAAATGACAAATTCATGCCGATTAAATTTTTTCTACGCAAAAGCACTCGCAGTTTTGCAAGTGCGAAATAGCCCCCACCCACACTAGGATTCGAACCCAGGACCTCTGATTAAGAGTCACGACCAAAACATGCAAAAACACTTCTGGGCACGAAAACGCTAGTGTTTCTCCTGGGTGTTGAAATATGTGCCAAGTTGTGTTAATTTGCTTTGTCAACGACCGCAACCCCTAGTCAGAGGTCCCAGGTTCGAATTCTAATGGGGATATACTGTATATACAGGGTGGTCCAAAAGTCCCTCTCTATTTTGCTGCACTAATAGTATTTTAGGATAAAAATGTAGTAACATAATTAATGTATATTTATTTATCAAGCTTAAGTCTAAGATTCGACGTGAGGACCAGCAGTGTCTACAAATCTGTCCACTGCATTGCGAAACACATTTTCAAGCATCTCTGAGGTTATTTTAGCGACTGCCGCGACAATGCGGGTTCGCAGATCCTGCAGGTCTGTAACTCTTGTTTTGTAAACCTCAGACTTTATGAATCCCCACGCAAAGAAGTCTAATGGTGTTAAATCCGGAGATCATGCTGCCTAGGGTCTGTTTCCACCACGTCCAATCCAACGATTTGGTAAGAGCTCATCAAGGTACGCCCGATGTTTGCATAGTGACGTGGAGCTCCACCTTGTTGAAAGACAAGTGTCGAGAATGCCATCTGAAGGAAGCTGGGGTTCAAGAAACTGCTGAAGCATGTCAAGATAAGTTGGCCATGTTACTGTAGCTTCTACAAAGAAAACGGTCCATAAATCTTCGATCTTGTCATACCCAACCAGACATTAACTTTAGGAGAATCTCTCCCATTCGTAGGACTCGGTTTTTTTCTCTAGCCCAGATATAGCAATTATGTCGATTAACCTTTCCGGACGTGTGGAATGTCGCCAGTAGCATGGCCGCAAAATGGTAGAGTGCATATGCAATTGTAATGTTGATCAAATGAGTGCCAGTGCCACCCACCCCCTTGTTGCAAGGTGCCAACCCACCCCCCAGGGTGCCAAAAAGGGGGAAGCACCCCATCAAGCTGGGGGGGAGTCCACCTAACTTCTTTGGGGAAGAAGATGAGACGGCCTCACCCCCCCCCCCCAAAAGGGTATACCTAACCTAAGAAAGGAAGAGAGGGGAGAGAAAGGGAGACCATCCATCGTCTGCGAGACGCAGACGCATAATGGGAGCTCAGGGTAGCATCACTTGGCTTAGAACTCGAAATCCGACAGTTGGCTTAAGGAGCCAGTTGGCATAGAAGCCAGTGCCCGCCAGCCAGGCATATCAGCCAGTTGGCAAATTACACACATACACACCAACTAATATATATATATATATATATATTATAATATTATATATATATACACACTCATAGACCCTGAGCTGCCATTTGATCTAAAAACGCGCACACACTTCCCGACTATATATATATATACACACGCTCATAGATTCTCTATTATCGTGCGCGCGCACACACACACACACACACATTATGATTTCCCCATACGAAAACACCCGAGCCTATGAAATGTTTATTATAGTGACCACCAAAATAAGGCAACTACTTGATGCTTCAATTAAGATTTATTATTAAAATTATTATTATTATAAGTAAGGCATATGATAGGGTGAACCACAATATTTTATTTGAGAAACTAGAAGACAGGAAGGTTCCCATGTATATTAAACGTATTGAAATTTTGGTATTCCCACCAATCTTTCACCGTTAGGTGGAGCAATGTACTATCCGAGTGTTTAGGCTCCTCTTGCGGGGTGAGACAAGGCTCCTTGCTCTCCCCTATGCTGTTTAATGTGTATATTGACGGATTAATTGCTTTACTTAATGAGGCAACAGTGGGATGTTGTATAGATAACACAAGGATAAATACTTAGTTTATGCCGATGATATGGTGTTAATAAGTCCCTCTGTTAAAGGTCTGGATCGGTTACTAAATGTCTGCGAAGTGTATTTGCAGAAACATAGTTTTGTAACATTAAAAAGAATAAGGTTATGCAATTTCATCTTAAAAGCTGTAATCAGCCAGCTGTTATAAGGTTTCAAATGAATGGTGAAGTAATTTAGGAAGTACAAGAGTAAGTATTTGGGTCAAACTATTACCTCTCCTTGAGTGATGACTCGGACATAAGAAAAGAATCTCGAAGCCTGTGCTAAAGCAAATATGACCATAAGGAACTTTCGATTCTGTACAAGTGAAGCTAAAGACACTCTCTTTCGTATTTTCTGCAGTAATATATACGGACAGCAACTCAGGGTTCTGCCAGAACCTTTTTTATAATTCACCCAAAATTTGCTGTACAACAGGTCTTTTAGACTCTTACATAAATTACCCCCGAGATGCTCAGCTTCGCAAATGTTTGCTACCCGCAATGTCCCGAGCTTCCCGGAGGTAACAAGACGTGCTCAATACAGTCTAATGCAAAGAATTAAAAAATCAACCAACCCGATTATCCAAGTTATCCATGAGTCCTGCCATTTATCCTCTAAGCTAGGGAATTAGGGAATTCTTGGTACGAAAACGTGTCTGTAGCTCCACTTAACTTCGACATTACAGTATTATTTCTAATCAGTTGTATATATTTCTATCCTTAGTATATGAACTGTCATTGTATTAATAATATTTGTCATATGGACTATAGTCTGCCAATAAACCTTTTTTTCATTTTCATTAATGGGACACAAAAATTTCCAATACAAACTGAAACAATGAACTGAATAACCTTTATCATCCTCTGTATATACATTATTTATCATTATTAAGAATTATTATATTAAATAAATGATTCCATTTTATTTTTAAATGCAGTATATATCTCGTATATATATCTGCTGAAACTTGTCAATTAGTGTTAAAATTTTTTTATATGGACTATCTTCTGTATATACATTATTAAGAATTATTATTATATTTAAAATAAAACAAATTCGTCAACACTGATCGATACCCAGTACTTTATGCTTCTTACCATTATTAAGAATTATGGAAAATCTTTAAACGCCTATCTATAAACTTTTTCACGGCGCCAGACAGGCATCTCAACACCTGAATTTTATTTCTGAACTGCATGGATGAGGCGACAGGTGAAATTTCTAATCGACCGAGCGCTAATACCCTTCGTCGAGATTTTAATCCGAAACGAAGTGGACAAACTCCAAAATTATTTTCCAAACAGTATTTACGTCTGCCCACTGTAAGATCAATCAAAGGGTCACCTGACTCTTGCTACTACCTGGGCATATTTCTACTCCTGCGTGCTCAGTTGGCCTCTGCAAGCCTGGCTCTCAGATGTATATTTGAAGAATTCTCACGAAGACGAAAAATAGTGATGGCGACTTTTGATATTGTGTGTTCGACGTTTATGAAGTGATATTCGTTAAAGTGGTGAATACTGAAAGACAGCCTATCCCCCCCCCTCCTTTGAGACTTTTAAGGCTACACTGAACTGTGCGAAGCTTGAGGAACAAGATATTCAAATACTCTATGGATATTCTGGCGAGAGCATTGCTGGATTTCGCGGCACAAACGATGTGATGGACTACGTTGTAGGGCTAAACTGTATAAAAGCGTACATATACCGTGAGGTGAAAGAAACAACACGTGCAGAGAGAAGCAACGGGTATGGGTAGTGAGTCTTGTTGATGATGGTGTGACAGGCGGTATTATGTCATGCTGCATCATACAGAGTACGTATACCCTGCGGCTGAGAATGTAAACCTTGTCATCATGGACAAGCTAAAGTACTTTTACTACTACATTCATATGTATCATGACGAAGTTCGCAGTGAGGTTGTGGCTAAAGGCCTGTGTGAGTTTTAAAAGAATTTAGAAACGAGTATCGACTGTTAACAAAAAGGATAAATACGGGTACATGTTTCTCTCAAATAGTGCGCCGGATTGTTAATGTGTTTAGTTTGTGGAAATGAACGTCTAGTGCGCATTCCGATAAAACATTAAAACCGATATTGCCCATGTATCGGAAAAATTGCCCGGTATAATGGGTACAAGTACTCGCGTGATTCTTTCATGCCTGAACAAAACCGTACACGAAACATTAACGCACGGTATGACCAGGGGCGTCGATTGCTCTAAAATAGTGGTGGGAGGGACACTTCGCCTTCAAACAATACTCTGTGTAGCTGTTGCTATAAATGCTACGTGCAATTATTAAAATGCAAATTGACTGCTAAATTCCATGATAAATATACACTGGTGTTCATGACAATAATTTGTCCCCCCCCCCCCCCCCGCAATCGACGACCATAGGTATGACTCACTCCTCTACACCCGTCTCCGAGCCAAACCGCGCACCAGTTGCTCATAGTCATCTCAGAGCTTGACCCAACTGGTTGTGCACTCTCACAATAGAATACGATGAAGCTTCCTTTGAGCAGCATTCTCAATGCCGTATACAACGTGTCCGTGACGAAGTCATTGCGTGTGTTCAGACGTAAAACCGGTGCCATTAACTACGTACTTGAAACGACAAGCAAACCCTGGTAAACGTAATGTTGTTTATTTAAGTGTTGAAGAGATGAATTGAATCTTCGTGATAGTTGAGAAATGGGGTGAGGATCGTCATAAAATACCCATTGGTATAGGTACAAGAAGAAAAGAGATTAGTGATACCTACCCCCTCATATGCCATTGTTTGAACGTTGTGTATAAATAACGATCAACCATGCATTGATATACGACTGATGTGGAAGAATGCTTCCGATAATAACCTTGTCCCCATGCGAAACAGCTTCATCCTCAACAGAATGTTTGAAATCGTTGGTTTCCGCAAACTAAAACCTATATTAGACGCACGTGTTATGGATATGGTTTATTTTGATACGGTTCTTGAATATGCATACACCGCTCTGCTCGACGAGTTTACCGAATGTAAGAATGAACATGGCGAGAATGGTCTAGAGCTGGATGCTTATTTAAAAGGTTTAGACTCTTTGAAATGTCAAGAACTTTGGTACAAAGGACTTGAGTGGTACAGGGCAGAGCTCGCCTACACTGTTTACCCTGAAGAGTTGTATCTTTATATAATGAGCAGCTGTCGTTACGACTTAGGTTATTTCAACTGCTGCTATGCGTTGTGAAGAAGAGTTCACGATTGAGGAGCTCGGATCGTAAGAAAAACCCTCGATTGGAAAGGAGTGCTTGTAAACTTGAATTAATAATGATGATGTGGCCAACGACGCCCTCTTTGTGCGTGCTCTTGATTGTATTCTGTCCGTGTTTAAACATAACTTGCCAACCGATTGTAAGGTGGGCACAAAAATAGTATTGAACGATATGAAGGTCCTTTACATCGAGTAGAGACACACGCACAACTTGAGTGGTGAAATAATGCTAAATTGTATTTATTGTATAGTACAAAGCAACAATGATGTAACTGTAGACTCGATCACTTGCGAGTTTAGTATTTTAGTTAAGCGCGGTAGAACATAAAGTGCATGTATTTTGATTTTATATAAGTTTTGCTGTTTATATATATATATATATATTATATATTATGTATATATATATTTATATATATATATATATTATGTATATATATTATATATATACAGTGTATATATATATTAATGGGTATATAGTTTTATCCTGTACTATTATTTTTATATAAGTTTTGGTGTTTATATACAGTATATAAGGGCGTATTTGCTCGTACATATGTTAAATAGTCATATAGTTTTATCCTCTACTAATATTATTATTTAAGAATGTATATATATCCTTCGCTTATGTGTGTATTTTTGCTGTATATTATTTTTGAATATATATCTTATTTCCTACATATTTCATAAATAATTTCCCTTAACTCGTCTAAATAAATAGAATGAAGTAATGGTGTTTTATTTAATTATTTTGGTTGTATATATAAACGATATTTAGGAATAACTGGGGAGATGGGAATATATATATATATATACACACACACACACACACACACCAAATGGGTGGTTACGCCTTCTAAGCCGACTGACGGATTTCTAAGCCAAATGTCAAGAATATCTGAATAGCGCAATCTCGCAGCTCAAACGTTATATATATATATATATATATATATATATATATATATATATATATATATATATGCCATTTACGCCTTCTAAGTCTTCTAAGCCAACTGCCAACTGGCTGATTAAGCCAACTGGCGGATTTCGAGTTCTAAGCCAAGTGATGCTACCCTGAGCTCCCATTATGTGTCTGTGTCTCGCAGACGTAAGATGCTCTCTCTCCTTCTTCCTCTCTCACCTTCCTAAGCTAGGTATACCTCTTTGGGGGGGGGCCGTCCCACCTTCTCCCCTCTTAGGTTAAATTAGCTGTGGCGGAATGAAATTTGTGGTTTATAGGCTCTGCGAAGGAAATCGGCTGGTTACATCAGATTAGAGCCAACACACCTGTGAAAGTATATTCAGAAAACTCTTAACATCGGTATTTGGTCCAGGGAGACGTTGATCCAACACTGGTAGTTGCTCAAAACGTCCACCTGCGTGATAGGAAAGCGTTTAGAACAGGTCGAAAAATATGACTTAATAGAGAATTGAAAAGAGATATTTATTCCAAAACTCCAGAATGACTTGTCGACGAGATGTATCGTGCTAATTTTAATTACTTTAGGAGTGATTTAGTGTTATTAAATAACATATATCGCTGTTTTGGCGGAGAAAAGGAGAGAAAGATGCAAACATGTCTATTTTTAAAGAAAAGTTGTCGAGGATAAGTGGATGTCATGTATTATTATTGTACATTATTTCCGAGTTTGAAGATCTATGAACGTATAGATGGTGTAAACGGCTGATGACGGAGGGAATTGTTTCCGAGTTTGAAGGTCTATGAACGTATATATATATATATATATATATATATATATATATATATATATATGTGTGTGTGTGTGTGTGTGTGTGTGTGTGTGTGTTTATTAAATACTGTTTGGAAAATAAATCTGGAGTTTCAGTCCACTTCGTTTCGGATTAAAATTTCGACGAAGGGTATTAGCGCTCGATCGGGTCGAAATTTTACCTGTCGCGGCAGTGTCGCCTCATCCATGCATTTCAGAAATAAAATTCAGATGTTCAGACGCCTGTCTGGCGCCGTGATAAATTTATAGATACGCGTTTTAAGATTTTCCATAATTCTTAATAATGGTAAGAAGCATAAAGTACCGGGTATCGGTCAGTGTTGACGAATTTGTTTTATTTTAAATATAATAATAATTCTTAATAATGTATATACAGAAGATTTGACAAGAGTTTCAGCATATATATATATATATATATATATATATATATATATATATATATATATATATACACACACACACACGAGGGTAATTCAATAAGTATCCGCACATTTTTTTTTACAATTTTATTTTCACATCTGATAGATTATAAACACATCACTTCTCAACATAGTCTCCTCGTTTCTCAATACACTTAGTCCAGCGATCTACAAGCTTCCTAATGCCATCACAGAAGAATGTTTTTGGCTGTGTGCGTAACCAGTCATGCACCGCCTCCTTCAGGTCATCATCGCCTTGGAATCGCTGACCTCTCAAAGCGTCTTTTAGTGGTCCAAACAGGTAAAAATCTGAAGGTGCCAGGTCTGAACTGTAGGCTGGATGGTCGAGAACTTCAAATTTAAGTTCTTGAAGACATTTTCTAGTCTGTGCAGCGGTATGAGGGCGCGCATTGTCAGGTATAGAATAACACCTGACGACAATCTCCCTTTCCGTTTTGTGCGAATTGCTTGCTTTAAACTCATTCCGAAGGATGTCAGATATGGTGCACTTATTACTGTAGTTTCACGCTCTAGATAATGTTCAAGGATAGGGCCTCGTGTATCCCAAAACAGTGTTAGCATAACTTTACCTGCTGACGGCTGCGCTTTGAACTTCCTTGCGACGGGAGATGTTGGATGCTTCCATTGCATGCTCTGTCGTTTGCTTTCTGGTTCATGGTGATGGATCCAGGTTTCATCTCCAGTGATAATGCGCTCCAAAAAGTTCTCGATCATCCAGCCTACAGTCCAGACCTTGCACCTTCGGATTTTTACCTGTTGGACCACTAAAAGACGCTTTGAGAGATCAGCGATTCCAAGGCGATGATCACCTGAAGGAGGCGGTGCATAACTGGCTACGCACACATCAAAACATTCTTTTGTGATGGCATTAGGAAGCTTGTAGATCGCTGGACTAAGTGTATTGAGTAACAGGGAGACTATGTTGTGAAGTGATGTGTTTACAATATATCAGATATGAAAATAAAAAGTGCAGATACTTATTGAATTACCTTCGTGTGTATATATATATATATATATATATGTATATATATATACAGGGTGGGCGGAAAGTAGCTCCCTATTTTGGATTGGTAAAAAAATACGTATATTATCCATTTATTTCAGAAGAAATAATATGAAAAGGTAGGCATACATGGTAGGTTTTCTCTAAAATTCAATGTGGGCTCCAACTCTTTCCACCAGCTTCTGGAGCCACCCAGGAATGGCGTCCACTGACTTTAGCAGGAACTCCAGCGGGATGAAGGACATGACTTCCCAAATTCGGTCCTCCAGTTCTTCCAATGTCCTCGGTTTGGTGCGGTAGACTTCTTCCTTTACCCACCCCAAAGAAAGAAGTCGCACGGTGTCAAGTCGGGGCTCCTGCTGGCCATTGATGTGGACCACGACGACCCATCCAACGCCCAGGGAAGTGGGCATCCGCCACTCACGGACAACAAGAGCGAAGTGAGGAGGGGCGCCATCTTGCATAAATATCAGATCGTCGATGTTCTCCCATGTGCTGACAACCGGCCAGACCTCGTTTCGCAACATAGCAAGGTACCGCTCAGCATTCATGGTGTTGCGCAGAAGGAACGGGCCCACAACCTGATCTGAGGTCATACCACACCACACCGTTACACTGAACCGATTCTGCCGTTTTTCAGCGGTAACCGTGCGACTTCTTTCTTTGGGGGTGGGTAAAGGAAGAAGTCTACCGCATCAAACCGAGGACATTGGAAGAACTGGAGGACCGAATTCGGGAAGTCATGTCCTCCATCCCGCCGGAGTTCCTGCTAAAGTCAGTGGACGCCATTCCTGGGCGGCTCCAGAAGCTGGTGGAAAGAGTTGGAGCCCACATTGAATTTTAGAGAAAACCTACCATGTATGCCTACCTTTTCATATTATTTCTTCTGAAATAAATGGATAATATACGTATTTTTTTACCAATCCAAAATAGGGAGCTACTTTCCGCCCCCCTGTATATATATATTGCATTAAATAAATTATTCCATTTCATTTTTAAATATAATAATATTTAATAATGATAAATAATGTATATACAGAGGATAGAGTCAATATAAAAATATTTTTTAGCACTAATTGACAAGCGCTTCAGCATATATATATATATATATATATATATAATTCCAATGCTTTATTTAACCATATGTATAGATGTAACCATAGCATCAAGTGGGATAGTTCTAAAGCGCTTGTTAAAAACAGATATAATAGAAAGAAATATTCTAGAATGTGCATTTATTCATTTTAAAAACAATTTCAATAACAGTGCGGGGACGTATAAAATTGACGATATCATGTTAAAATTTCTTTTGCCTCTCATTAACCCTTGTTAAGTATGTGCTAATTGTTTTGTTTTTCCTGTACGTTGTATATATTTATGGGCATCTCGCCTTTTATCTTCATTCTCTGACGAGGTGTAGCTTTGAATACACGAAAGACCTTGGAATCTTTTTTCTTTTTCCTTGTGGGTTTGCAGCATATATATATATATATATATATATATATATATATATATATATATATATCATTAAATAACTGATTCCATTTTATTTTTAAATATAATAATTCTTAATAATGATAAATAATGTATATACAGAAGATGATAAAGGTTATTCAGTTCATTGGTTTCACTTTGTATAGGAAATTTTTGTGTCCCATTAATAATAATAATAAATTTTAATTCAAGCATCAAGTAGTTGCCTTATTTTGGTGGTCACTATAATAAACAACATTTCATAGGCTGGGGTGTTTTCGTATGGGGAAATCATAATGCGTGTGTGTGTGTGTGTGTGTGTGTGTAATAGGGAATCTATGAGCGTATTATATATATATATATATATATATATATATATATATGGTGGTGAAGTGTGTGTGTGTATGAAAATAGGGAATGTATGAGCGTATATATTATATATATATATATATATATATATATATATATATATATATATATCGGGAAGTGTTTGTTTTTAGATCAAATGGCTGCCCAGGATCTGACTGTGTGTATATATATATATATATATATATATATATATATATATATACACACACACACACACACACAGTGTATATATATAATATATATATATATATATATATATATATACACAGTATGTCCCACAAAAAGGTACACCCAACTTTAGATTGTACTAACTCCTCCAAAAATTGAGATATTTTGGATCTGTTTGTTTGATTTAATATAGCAAATTATTTTTTGTTAACGTTCAAATTTATTCATGTTTAAACGAATTAGTGTTTAAGCATCTGCTTTTAACTGAAGGGTACAAAAAAATGGATTGCGCAAAATTGGTCAATGAAAAAATAATGTGTGCTATCGACGTAATGAAAAGACATACATAATAATAGATACTTTAACAATTTTAATAAGATACAAAGCAGATTTTTCTTTATTCCTTATTACAAAAGTTATGCTTAGTTTCGTTTTATTTCAACATGACCGCCATTCCTATCGATACAAATCTGGAGTCGAGCTCTCATCTTCCCCATCACTTTTGATAAGATCAGGATTGTCTTAACAAGTTGATTTCAGCTGTGATGCGAGTCCTCAAATCATCTAAATTGATAGGTTGTGATGCAAATACTCTATTTTTCAAATGACCCCATAAAAAGTAATCACACGGGATCAAGTCAGGGCTTCTGGGAGGCCATTCAATGTCATGGCCTGTAGCAATTACTCTTTGGTGGAAGACTTCCTGCAAGCGTTCCTTCACAATAACTCTCCTGTGAGCAGGAGCTCCGTCTTGCACTCACCAAATACGATTAAATCGGTTTCCATAAGCCTTATGGAAACCGATTTAATCGTATTTGGTGGGGGCAAGACGGAGTTCCTGCTCACAGGAGAGTTATTGTGAAGGAACGCTTGCAGGAAGTCTTCCACCGAAGAGTAATTGCTACAGGCCATGACATTGAATGGCCTCCCAGAAGCCCTGACTTGATCCGTGTGATTACTTTTTATGGGGTCATTTGAAAAATAGAGTATTTGCATCACAACCTATCAATTTAGATGATTTGAGGACTCGCATCACAGCTGAAATCAACTTGTTAAAAGACAATCCAGATCTTATCAAAAGAGTGATGGGGAAGATGAGAGCTCGACTCCAGATTTGTATCGATAGGAATGGCGGTCATGTTGAAAGAAAACGAAACTAAGCATAACTTTTGTAATAAGGAATAAAGAAAAATCTGCTTTGTATCTTATTAAAATTATGTTAAAGTATCTATTATTATGTATTTGTCTTTTCATTACATCGATAGCACACACTATTTTTTCATTGACCAATTTTGCGCAATCCATTTTTTTGTACCCTTCAGTTAAAAGCAGATGCTTAAACACTAATTCGTTTAAACATGAATGAATTTGAACGTTAACAAAGAATAATTTGCTATATTAAATCAAACAAACAGATCCAAAATATCTCAATTTTTGGAGGAGTTAGTACAATCTAAAGTTGGGTGTACTTTTTTGTGGGACATACTGTATATATATATATATAATATATATATATATATATAGTTGGTGTGTGTGTGTGTGTGTCTAATATGCCAACTGCCTGATATGTCTGGCGGGCAGTGGCTTTTATGCCAACTGGCGGATTTCGAGTTCTAAGCCAAGTGATGCTACCCTGAGCTCCCATTATGCGTCTGCGTCTCGCAGACGATGGATGGTCTCTTACTCTTTCTCCTCCTATTTTAAGTTAGGTATACTCCTTTGGGGGTGAGGCCGTCCCAACTTCTCCCCCAAAGAGGTTAGATGGACTCCTCTCAGCTTGCTGGTGGGGGGGCCTTCCCCCTTTTTGGCACCCTGACTGGCCTCATTTGATCAACATTGCAATTGCATATGCACTTCACCATTTTGCGGCCACACTACTGAACCCACTTTATACGTCTCTGTAGGGTAGCAATATATGCCTCTGAGTTGATTGCTTGTCCTTTCTTCATAATGTCCACCAGAATCACCCCTTTCATGTCCCAGAAGATGGTGGCCATAACCTTTCGTGCAGAGGGAGCCATTTTGAATTTTTTTTTGCGTAGGGAGTCTGCGTGATGCTACTCCATGGATTGGCGTTTTGTTTCAGGTTCAAAGTGGTGTACTCGAGTCTTATCCCCAGTCACAATTCGTGAAAGGAAGTCATCCTCTTCTGTCTCGTATCGAACCAACGACTCAGAAGCAATTTCTTTTCTTTGGGCTTTGTGATCTTCAGTCAGTTCGCGAAGAACAAACCGTGAACACACTTTTGAGTATCTCAGTTGCTGAATTATCGTATTCACACTTTCTTCACTAATTCCTAGCTCCACTGATAGCTCCTTGTATATGACGTGCCGATTTGATCGAATGATGCTGTTAGCACGTTGCATAGCGTCAGATGTCACAACCGATGCCGGGCGACCGCTGCGTGGCTCATCATCGAGGCTGGCTCTCTCTCTCTCTCTCTCTCTCTCTCTCTCTCTGAGGATCTCACACGTTTAGACCAGCGTCCAACTGTGATTCGAACAGCATCATCATCTCCGTAAACGTTTTGCAGACGTTTGTGAATATTTTCAACCGTTTCCTTCTCTGCGGTTAAGAACTCGATAACAGCTCTCTGTTTACGACACATCACTGTCAGACACCATTTTCGAAACTGCGTTAACCATCGGTTTTATGCAAGGGCGTTTAAAAGTCGTTTTATACAAGGAGGGGAGGTTCAAACTGGAAAAATCCGGTTATGTGAAGCGCAGAAAGTTCAAATTTACGGCCCAAAAGACATTTCAGCCCACATAGCTAAGAAAAAGAGGGGTAAAATATATTGAGTGCCCCTAGTAGATTGAAAATTGGGATCACCTGAAGATCCGTCACCCCAGCCTTTTTTAGTTAGCTTTATAAGGCTAACTAACGAAAATATCACGACCTAACCTAACGTACAGTTGACCTAACGATTGGTTAGGTTAAGTCGTGATATTTTCGTTAGTTAGCCTTATAAAACTAACTAAAAAATGCTAGGGTGACGGATCTTCAGGTGATCCAAAAATTCTTATTTTAGTTATATAATTATAATTTTTTTTTACTGAGTATTGAATTATTTCACAAATCTTTTTTTGTGGAATACATTTTTTTTATTTATTAAACAATTTAAAAAAAAGGTTTCCGTAGTAGTTTAGTACAACAGAGTAGCTATCTTACAAATTCTTTCTGTAGGCCTATCTTAAAATATTGTTTCAACATGGTTTACCACTTCTGTATTATTGTATACTATTAACAAGGGTAACAAGGGTAACATGCTAGTAAGGAAATTTGGTGTGTTCAGAATCAGTTAAAATTTATCTTTTTAGAATTTACTGTACTGCATTGTATACATCCCATCTGTGGTGGAATTATACAAAAACTGCTATGAATAAACTCTGTTGCTTATGATAATATTTTTCGTATGCTATGTAGGGAACCAAAATGGTACAGTGCCAGTTTTATGTTTACTACGCGTAACCTACCTACCAGCCAAATGTTAATCCGGAAGAACATATATAATTTCATTACTAGGGTCCAAAACAGCTCTAATGTGTTATTGTACAATGTCCTGTGTTCAGATACCGTGTACCTCTCACCTATATGGCAGTCTTGGTTCAGACAACTGCTGGTTTACAATACCTTATTTTTGTAATGTAGCAAAGATTACAGTATATATATATATATATATATATATATATATGCATATTAAGTTGTGTTATAATAAGTATTATAGCAAGTGGTTATGTTATAATAAGTGTTATAAGATATCTCAGGTAATAATATACATAAAATTGTCAGATAATTAATCAAATAGTATGCTAGGTTAAGTGGCTACGTTGGCCTTATTTTGATATTTTTGTATTAAGTTCAATGTATACGTAAGATTGTACTTGTATGTTAGGTTAAGTGGCTACGTTGGCCTTATTTTGATATTTTTGTATTAAGTTCAATGTATACGTAAGATTGTACTTGTATGTTAGGTTAAGTGGCTATGGATTGTGAATGATCCGCAATAAAGATGTTTTGTTTGTTGTATAATTAATAATTTAAAATATACAGGGTGTCCCATAAGTCCGGCATCATAGGAAAAATAATAAAAAAAGGCAAAACAAAAGCTTTTATTTATAGAACGCGCTCAATATGTCCACCATTGTTTTCAATACACAAATTCAGACGTGATACCCAGTCAGCAAGCACACGGTGAATGATGTCAGGAGTAATGGTGTTACATGCCCCAATAATGCGCTGCCGCAAATGTTCAACACTCCTCATTTTCTCTGCATATACCAGCGCTTTCAAGTGGCCCCAGAGATAAAAATCTAGTGGCGTGAGATCCGGGCTTCTAGCTGGCCATTCCACAGGCCCTCGACGTCCTATCCAATGACTATGGAATTGTTGGTACAGGTATTCCCTTACTTGGGTGCTGTAATGCGCAGGAGCGCCGTCTTGCTGGAACCATGTTGGGAAATTTCCTTCTTCGTTCAAGACACTGGGAAATGCTTCTTCCTTGAGCATACGTAGGTAGGTGCCACACCATACCATCACCCGAGATGCACCTTGTTCCTTGTTCCAGTGGGAGTTGTTTTGAGAGCAGTAGCGGGTGTTCTGTCGATTTACTTCACCATTTCCATAAAAAACAGCCTCGTCACTGAACAGAATGGTGGACGGGAAATTGGCATCCCGAGCATAAGAAAAATATGAATTATGGTTTGTAGAAATAGAAAAATATGAATTTCTCCTATGATGCCGGACTTGTGGACACCCTGTAGTTTCCACAAAATCATATCCGAACTCAGCTTCCCATAATTCACCAGCATTTTTATTAAACTTTTTTATTTTCATAATTTCCCTGATTTTTTTCATTAAGCTACAATTATTTTCTTCTATGTATACAAATGCTTTTTCAGTTACTGATGTCTCGTGTAATAACAGTATACAAAATTGTCATAATTAATCAAGCAGTAAGCCAGTATGCTAGGTTTAGTGGCTATGTTGGCCTTATTTTTGTATTAAGTTCAGTGTATAATACATAGGATTGTATATGTATGTTAGGTTAAGTGGCTATGGATTGTGAATGATCCGCAATAAAGATGTTTGTTTGTTTTTTTATCATATGAAACTGTTAAAGCTTAAAGTGTGACCAAAGAGCACCTTATTGTGATTTTCGTTTGATATGATGGATCCACGGAACAGCATTATTTTATACTGATTTTCACATTGTTACCGTGCCGGGTGACCAAGGCTGTCATACAATATTGCTGACCAAATTAAACCCAAAACCCTGGCAACGGTATCTCGGGATGGGTTACCTTAATAACAGAAGACAACAGGTACAAGACTAAGGAACAATAAACAGACGCCTTAAAAATAAACCTTATAATTATAATTATAGTGAAATATATAAACGTATTTACCAAAGAAAACTTAAGGGCAAAAAAAAAACGTTCAATGATTAACACAAACTTATGTTCCATAATTGGAAACAAAATATTCAAATTCCCAACCAATAATTCAGTTTAATCCCAACTCAGAACCCATTTACCCAAAATAACAATACCAAAATTATTCACAAATGCCAAATGAATTCATAAATCCCAAATCAATTCAAACAAATTCAGTGAAAGCATAATAGTACACAAACACTGGCTAAGTAAATTTTTTTTTTTTTTTTTTTTACGCACGCCAGACCACTTCCAGCAGGTCTGCCAAGGTCTAGACCAAATAGAGTCTTTATACGGCTAAACACCTCGTTGGTAGCCCACTACGAACTCCTGTGCCGTCGGCCAGTCCTTCGCTGCCGAACGTGCCTAAGAACGTGCACCAGGTAATCCGTTGCAGCTGGAAAATGGCCTGAGGATGACAGACGGCCGATCCGCAATGTCGAACGCTGGGTGTGGGGTAGGCCTCCACACACTTGACCATATATAGTCGACGAAACCCGAACCTGACCTTTGACTCAACCAGAAGGAAAGCACAGATACCTGCGAAGTAGCAAACTTGAAGCAAACCCCATCCCCATGATAAAAGTACGATACACAAATATATACAATACGTCCAGCTCATATCCTAATCTAACATAACATTAATTAAATACCCAACACAAACACATTCAATTTAAATAACCACATATTTAATTTTCAGAAACCTAACCTAAAATAAACAAGTCACATTTTAAATCTTACCCACAAACTTGGGCCGAGACGCCTCACTCCTCCACTCTGGTGGTAACCTTGGCAATCAACCCTAACAAAGGAAACATTTAACTTAAACTTAAATCTAGCTAAATAAAACCATCACTTTCTATAAATGAACCAATATTATATACCAATATTTTCCATATTACCAAAAGTAAATAACACCACTTATTATAACAGCACCATTTACCTTAAATTATGCTCCACTTTTCTTAAAGATTTACAGAAAACCAAAATCTCACAATTCTGACCATAAATGCTTTCTATGCCAGCAGACAAAACAATGCCAAGATTCCACCAGAGCAGAGTAAAGCTCTGCACGAAACTTCTAGAAGGTTTTTACCAACCACCCACTTACACATTGACCCCAGTAATTAATTTTTGCACATTACGCAATACATGAAAAACAAAAATACCTTATAAAATATCTTTAACACTCGCGTTTCAACTTACCATACATATCACATAGCAACTACATCAAAAATTTCCCTAAATAGTTACTGTACATAGTTAATAGAACTAATAGAACCCCCCAAAAAAATACAGAATACAAAAATTAAAAAATAATACATTTACAAACAATGGAAAAATTATCAACACTGTTACATTTCTCCCCTCTCAAGATTGGAGACCAATCTTAAGAAGAAAACTAATAATAAAACAAACTTAAAAAATATTTCCACAAAAAGTTAAAAACTATTTAACCTGTATTTTAGATTTTGTTTTTCGTTTTACTTCGTATTCTAATACACGCTCCTGGACCCATGGTAAATCTTGGGACAATAATTTTGATCTTGTAACCCGTTTAAAATCAGGATTCAGATCCTCATCTCTCTTGCCCTCTTGTTTATTCGTCTCTGCTAAACCTTTATAAAAAATAGTAAAATTTCCACTCTCCTCCCCAGATGTTATACCTAATCTCATGGCTACCTCACTAATATCTACTTCACTATTTTGTTCTCTTACCTCTTTCCTCTCTATATGTCCATCCTCAGATTCACTCAGAATTAGTTCCGAGGAGCGTAACGTGTACGCTTCTTTCACTTGAGGTAAACTATTCGCATGTTCTATTTTACTACTACACGAGTCTAAAGCCTCACTCCATCTCCTCTCGTCTATTATGCTTCTTTCTTCGTCCTCTCCAAAATCGTTGAAATCCCCCTGGAACGTCTCGAACCAATCTCCCATCCCGAAATCAAATGGAAGTGCTGTACTTACTCCTTCAACCTGAACTACCACCTCTCTTGTACTGGATTCTGTCTGAATTGACTTATGAGCCACCTTTACCTGGTTAACCTTACAAACAGCCAACTTTTTGCACGTACTCCATTGAATTCGACGAGGTGGGTCCTGTCTCACTCTGGTGGAAATTAACTGCACCTCACCTGAAGACTCCTCGGATTCTGGAAGTTCACCATCATACCTGTACCCAAATTTAATACCGGAATCCATTTTCGATCCATGAACACTAGGATGCATTTTCCCTTCAAAACATCCCCGCTCAGGCTCTAACCTCTCATACACACCTTTCTGTCGCTCCCAGTATTCACGAAGATACAAAGGCGGATCCACCCACAACTTTAAATGAGAAAAGTGGACATTCATTCGTCTTCCTTGACCCTCAATCACATAAGCCATACCCCTTGACAGCACTTCCACCACTGTGAATGGACCTTCATACCTGCCTTCCATCTTTCTTTCCAATGACCTGTCAACTGTTACAATCTTTTTCTTTACTTTCACACCCTTCCCATACGGTACCCAATTAGGATGGCCTTCCCGCCACTGCATTTGTTCCTCTTGTGTAACTGGTAACCAGTGGCGGCTCGTGACTTTCAGTTATGGGGGTGCTGCCTCAGAAATTGCGAACAATTGTGTCGATTATATATATAGAGAGAGAGAAAGTCGAATAGATAAATAGATAACTACTCACTACTCAGTCATAAAAATAAGTAAAATAGTATCATAAAATCAATTATAGGGTACTTACGCTTAACGGGTAATTTCGAATTTGCCAAAAATTTTATTTATAAACAAATTCCATTCTTCTGTTTTTATTCTGAGCGAAAAGGTCTATTACTTTTTCATTAAAATTCTGTGTGCTGTTGATCAAATTTTTCTCTATTGAAATCATTGCAAGAGCATTTAGTCTTTCCTGATTCATAGTGCTCCTTAAGAACGTCTTTATTCTTTTTAATGTTGAATGGCAGCGTTCGGCCTCGGATGTAGTCATGGGGATGGTCAAAAGAATTTTTATGAGCTTAGCTAGTTCTCCAAGAACATCTACTAGATTATTTTCAGTGATAAATTTCAGCAGATCAATTAACCTGTCGTAATTGTGCATATCAGGTCTACTGTAGAAAACTTGTAGTTCAGTAAGAAGCTTTTCTTTTTCAATCATGGGATATGCCTCAGTGGTCACCGTTACCTCTTCCATAGGCATTTTCATATTATAGCTAGCGAAGTTTTCCTTGGTAAACAGCTTAGCAGCTACTAATTGTTTGGTAAATGAATACCTCTCAGCTATGTCAACACATACGCAGTCGCACACTTCCTTTGCTTCAATCATGAGTGTTTTTGAAGGATTTTCACAGTACTCCGAATTTCTTATTTTTAAAATGGCATTGTTGAAGTTCGCTATATATTCTTGTACTTTACATGAGTCAATAGCTCGAGATTGCATTTGATTGTAAATGACTTCTACGTGAGGCATTATCTGATGAAAAAGTTTCAACCAAAAGATGAACTTTTCGTTATTCAAAACATGCAAAATTCCTGTTGCTTCTGAAATGGTTTGATCTACGTTTGCTGTCGACTGTATTTCTTCAAGGCATTTTTTTAAGGGTTCGAAATTTTCATAGACGCGGTTTACGGTGCGTATATGAAAATTCCATCTAGTAGGGGATGGACGAGGAATGCGGCTGGCCATATGTTTGCTTAAGATAGAGAGACGAAGTGGTGACCTGGAGAAAAATGTTGGTATAGCCAAGAGGTTAGAAAAGAATATTCTTGAATTTCGGGTAGTACTTGCTGCATTTTTCATAATCAGATTCAGTTGGTGGGCATAACAGTGAATGAAGTGTGCATTATTGTAAACTTCTTTAATTTTAGCCCGAACTCCCCTTTTTTTCCCTTTCATGACATTTGCGCCATCAAATGTCTGAGCAATTAGTTTCTGCTTGTTTCCTTCGAGAAGAATATCTAGCTGATCTAGAATGCACTTAGATAGTCCTTCTGCCGTTTGATTTTCTGGAGTAAAGAAACCCCAGAAGCGCTCAAAGACTTCCTCATTCAGCTCGTATCTCAGAACAATAACCATTTGAGTGTGTTCAGAAACATCAGTCGTGTCATCAGCCATGACCGCCACAAACGAAGCTTCTTTAATTTCTTTTTTTATTTGATTGCGGGATACCTGCAGCACACAGTCAAGAATATCATTCTGAATGGTTTTGGAAACGCCCTTGAAGACTGTGTTGCTTTCTAAATGTTTTTTCAAATCGGGATCTAATTTTGATGCGAAATTAATTAATCCCCTGAATACACCTGGATTTGCCGAATCATCTTTTTCATCATGTCCACGTAAAGAAATCTCAAAATTTTCGCAGAATTTAATGCAGTCTATTATTTTCGACAATATTTCACGATTTTTGGTAACTTTGTTATTATGTTCGATAATCGAGAGTTTGTAAGCCTCACTAAGTTTTTCTTTGATATTTACCGTTCCTAAAAGTGACAGGGAAATCACATTATCAATATGCTTCTTTGAATGCTCATGCATTTCAGTTTTTTCTTTCATTTTGTTTATATTTGTAAAACCACTTTTTGTCCACGTCAAGTCACCACCGAGTAGTAAACACGGGAAACAAAATAATGCATTTTTAACTTTACAACCACAAAGCCAACTTTTTCTTTGGTACCATTCTGAATTAAAACTACGAATATATTTCTTATTGTTACTTATTCCGGGCTGAGATATTTGAATTTCTGGTGTAGGGCGTCCTTCAGTTTCAATAGCTATTTTTTCTTGAAGAGATAACTGAAAAATTACGAGACTGAATTTTACTCACTGTCACCCGACTCACTTCTGGGGCTAGCGCAGCCATGATAATAGAATAGGCGCCTAGTTAAAATTTCAAAAAACAAAAAGTCACTTGCGAAAAAAATATTCTAAGAAATGAAAGCTATATATTGTAAATAATCCAATTATTATATAATTAACTTCAATCTCACGACAAAAAATAAATGATAACGAATCATTGATAAATGCAATTCGGAAATTAAATTTCGAATTAGCAAACGATACAGCAACACAACTACCACGTCAAACAAACAAATCGGCACTGCTCTGTCCACAGTGCTTTGGATCCTCTTAAACCCGCGATCCTGACTCGTTCTTCGTACGTCCGCCACCGAGGTTTCAAGCGTTTCGAACAAAATCTGGAACTGTTAAGTACGCAGTTCCACGGGAAGGCTGAAGCTACTTTCGTGATTCATTCGTTCGGCATTGAAATAGTTTAAGGAAAAAAGGATATAATCTGATTTAAAAACTCAAAGTTCATTGAAAAAAAACAATCAGAGAGGCTATTTTAAATATTTAAATATAAAGATCATAAGATCATGGGGGTGCTGCAGTTCCACAGTGCCTACCTGCGAGCCGCTCCTGCTGGTAACATTTTTCCTCTCTCATGAATTTCACACAGTATTTTCTCAGCCGGAGTCATTCCAATTTCCGCATGGAGCGTGTTATTGTAGACTAAGATTGCTCTAGGCAGCCAAACATCCCAGTCATACCCCTTTTCACACAAATTCCTCAAGAATTCCGCTAACGTTCTGTTCACTCTCTCTAGTGCACCATTCGCAGCAGGTTTATATGGACTACTATAGACATGCCTAATTCCAAATTTTCTAGCATAGTAGTAAAACACTCGCTCCTAAATTCTTTTCCATTATCGGAAAGAATCTTTGAAGGAATACGTACAAAACTGGGTAAGACATGCTCTTCAAAAGCTTTGGTTACACATGTGGCGGTCTTATCTCTCAACGGTTTTATTACTGCCCATTTACTACAATGGTCAACTGCAACTAAGCATGCAACATAACCTCTCGGTGTCTTGGGCAAGGCTAACAAATCTACAGCTACAAGTTCAAAAGGTACCTTTACCTCTATCTTCCATATTGGGGGATATACCATTTGGTGACCAATCTTCATCTTCTGGCATCTTTCACACGTTCTACACACGTCATTGACTATCATATATAGTTTAGGGTGCCATACATACTTTGAAACTACATGCAATAACTTATCTCTTCCAATGTGGGCTAACTGGTTATGAAACATAACAACTACGTGAACTAACTGCCTAAAGCCTATTACTACAGCAAACTCACTCTCACTGATTTTTCTAAACAAAACTTTATTATTCACTACCAAGTCTTTAAAATACCGTCTAAACTCTACCAACATACGGTCTTCCACCATTGTGCTACCCTTTGCAACCTTTTCTCTCAATCTACTAATTACATTAGATCTATTTTGTAACTTCAGAACCACATCCCTAGCTAACATGTTTTCCACTAAACTGAACGTCACACTGTCACTATAACTCAAATCTACATCACCATCCCCCATCTCCACATCTGATCTAATATCCTCAGTTTCCGATTCAACATTTCTACCATCTAATCCAACCGTGACATTAAAAATATCCACTACTTGCCGTACAGTCCCATAGACTAATAACCCTTCACCAAAATCTAACTCTACACTAGCCTTAACCAAATAATTCATCCCTAACAGAAAACAACCAGGAATAGTGTTATCCGGTACCACAACCAATGATGTTGTCACTACCTGCTTCTCAGACATAATATCTAACGTTATACCTATTCGCGAATACACACATTCTGATCCAATTCCTTTCAGTTTCACATTTACACCCAACTGTCTCATTCGAAACTCCTGAACTTTCGCCTCCTCAAACACAGATTCTCGTACCAAACTAACAGCTGAACCAGTATCCAAAAATGCACAATAAGTATAACCGTCAATACGAATATTTGTCCAAGCGACGAAAGCCCCATCGTGACCGCAACAATATCTATTATTAGATTCGCTCTCTTTCATAAACAAATTCATTTGCACCTCATCGCTGTTACTTTCTAACGGTACTCCATTTTCTCTGATCTGTCCTTCCAATTCGCAATCATCCCATTCCACTCCTTCAATAACATTTTCACAGTCAAACGTTCCGTCATTCAAAACAGGATTAAAATGCACACCTGCCAAACACTGTAAATGCACACTCACTAAATCTGATCTCTCTTTCACATCGGGACCCACATACGCAACTGTACAACATGTACCATGATGTACTGAAAATTCAACCGCAAACAAATCACTAGCAACCAACAACATTTCTAGCACAGGCAATGTTCCACATATTCGAAGAGAGCGAAGATGCTTCACCTTGCCACATCTACTGAACCCATATTTCTTATAATTCCTACTTAATGTGTCTGCCAACAACTCTCTTAAACCCTGCACACTATCGGGAACACTAGGTATTCTCCTTTCATCCAACACTATTTTTAAACTTTCATACAAAGAGTTGCCTCCTCCCTGAACACGCTTAATCATCCTCAACCCTTCTGGCAGCCCTTCCAAATCCCCATTTACTACACATTCATTCTCGATGACTCCTTGACAACATCTAGACAACGCATCTGCCACAATGTTTTCACGACCTGCCTTATATCTAATCTCAAAATCATATTCACTTATATCCTCTAACGTTCTTGCCAAACGACTATCAATCATCTTCATGCTATGCAGGTAGACCAAAGGACGATGGTCTGTATAGAGGACAAAATTACGACCTAATAAAAATGGCCTAAATGCCTTTATATACCCCCACTTTAATGCAGTTAACTCACGTTCTATGGTCGAATACCGTTTTTCGGCAGGTGAAAATGTATGTGAATCGTACGCTATTATCCTGTCCACCCCATCTTGCTTTTGACACAGACTAGCACCCATTCCCACACCACTTGCATCGACATATAATTCCATTCGTTCCGCACCTTCAGAAAAATCGGGAAAAGCTAACGATACAGCATCTCTCATACGTACTTTTAACTCCTCAAATGCAATTAATCGTTCCTCCGTCCATTCAATCACTTCTTTCCCCTTTCTACCAGTAATTTCACACAACGGTGCTGAGATACTCGAGCAATTTTGAATGAATTTTCTTTGAAAATTAATTAGTCCTAAAAACCGACGCAAATCACTCACCATTTTTGGTCGTTAAAAATTAATAACTTTATCCACATACTCAGGCAATTTAGATAAACCGTTCCGTCCTACCATGTGACCCAAAAATTTAATCTCTTCGTTCACCCATTTGCATTTACTCGGTTTGACCTTCATTCCCGTTTCTTCCAAGCGCGTTAACACTTTGTCCAACAACTCAATATGTTCACTCAAGGACTCAGACATAACCAAAATATCGTCAATATACACTACCACCCGCGACCACGGCAAACCATTCAAAACTCTCTGCATTTCTCTTTGAAACTCACTTAGAGCCGTTTACAGACCAAAACTTAAACTTTTAAATCTATGTTGACCACTTACAGTTGAAAACGCAGTGAAATCGCGACTTTCCTCTTCTACAGGCATCTGGTAATAACCGCGAAGCAAATCCATGGAAGTGAAATACTTCATACCATGCAACCCAAACACCGCTTCACTCAAATTAGGCATAGGAAATCTATCTGCTTTAGTAACCACGTTCAGTTTTCTATAATCTACACATAATCGTATAGACCCATCCTTTTTACGAACTGGCACGATAGGAGAACTCCATTCAGAAGCACAGGACTCCACAATGTCACGCATACATAACTCTCTAACCTGCTTTATCATACCTAAGAATCTCGAGAAGCTCACCAGCTATTACTATTAAAATTATTAGTCGCCTCCTGGTGAGAAATTCCAGACTTTTCTAACTCCAATAACCTTTCCAACCAAAACCTACCACCTTGACTCTGTTGGGACTCCTCTTCAACCTCAGTATCTGTACTACCATCCGTTGTGTACTTACGAGTCTTTGCCGTAGACCCATACGATACTTTTTCCTTTTGCCTCGTTCGTCGTTTATCAGGCTCCGTATCACTCTTTTCATACGTATCATCTCTATTGACCCGGTACTGCACTTTTTTTCCCGACGTACCTTTCGGCATAGCTCCCTTTTGCTTACAATTCAATGCTTCTGTAACAGACTCTAAGGTAAACACCACACTATCTATATTAACCGATTCGTGACCAATATTTTCCATATTACCACAATTAAATAACACCACTTATTATAACAGCACCATTTACCTTAAATTATGCTCCACTTTTCTTAAAGATTTACAGAAAACCAAAATCTCAATTCTGACCATAAATGCTTTCTATGCCAGCAGACAAAACAATGTCAAGATTCCACCAGAGCAGAGTAAAGCTCTGCACGAAACTTCTAGAAGGTTTTTACCAACCACCCACTTACACATTGACCCCAGTAATTAATTTTTACACATTACGCAATACATGAAAAACAAAAATACCTTATAAAATATCTTTAACACTCGCGTCTCAACTTACCATACATATCACATAGCAACTATATAAAAAATTTCCCTAAATAGTTACTGTACATAGTAAATAGAACTAATAGAACCCCCCAAAAAATACAGAATAAAAAAATTAAAAGATAATACATTTACAAACAATGGAAAAATTATCAACACTGTTACAACATATTGGGGAAGAAATTTAGTGCAGTGATTCGTTTTGAGTAAAGTGACTTTAGCAGGATTTTTAAATTTATTTTGGCATATACTGCGAATGATAATCAGTTGCGACTTGCGATATAAAGAGTTTGTTACTTTCTTCGGAATTACGAAAGGTTCGATTCGAGAACAACTAAGTTTGTCTTTGAATTTCTCCAGTGACGTTTAGATGACCCGAGCAAGGTGATCGATCACTGACGAGACGAGAAGAGAAGAGAAGAGAAACCGATTGCGCTGCGATTTGAAAATTTGAGTGCAGGACAGTTTCGAGCGAGTTTGGTCTACTGGTATTTTCAAACAGTCTTGGTCCCATTGTTTAGATGCTTGGCTTAACGTACGTCTTACTACTCGGTAGGCAAACCACGAGAGTTTGAACGAGTGTTTAAGACTTTACTCTCCATACAGGTACACATTGGGTTCGTTGTGAAACGACCTACGGCCAAGTGATCGTTTGATCAATGCCACATACGGAACCTTTCAGCGGTACGTGGAGACAACGCTTATTGAAAAGACGAACTCAGGTTGAGATGCGAGTCGGCGACTTTCTTCTTCAATTTCTAGAACTGTAAAATCACGTTCAATTCCAGTGCGTGGCTTTGCTTTCATTATATCTCCGTTTGTTCGATCCTTTCTGAATTGAACAGCAAAACCTTCGCAATTACCCTGTGGAGAGAGAGCGGAACCGTGACGCGTGCTGAATCCGTTGCGTACGCATTGCAACCCTCGCATTCTAGAAAAGTGACGAGCCAACGTTGATACGATTGAAAATTTAAATATCTTCGTTGTCAGTTCTTGACAGCCAAAAGGCAGCAGAGTAGCATTAAAAACGATGCTGATTATCACTTTGAACATTTTTTAAACGGAATGTCTGAACTGTTGTGATTTTACGAAATGTTCAATATTCATGAACCCCAACTATTCTATGTACATATACTCGTATATGTGTGTGTGTATATCCGGATGTCAGTTTTTGAACATCTGCGGATGCGGATACGGATTTTTAATTTCAATATCCGCGGATGCGGATATTTATTTAATCTATCAATATAATATAGAATTATAAATATATGACATAATTTTTCAAATTTCGTGATATTGCTATTATGGCAGGCAATGCATAAGAATTAAAATTAATATTAATGTTTTCATTATGATAAAAATAATAACTTTCTCAAGAGTTTCAGCCACAGAAAATTCAATGAAACAAGTTTCATTCAATTTTCTGTGTTATCAGGATGCAGGACGTGGACCCAACTCTTTTGCATCTTCTGCAATTTTTGTATTTATTTACAATAATCTTGTTCGAAACACGATAGACTGCTTGATCTTATACGAACAGTTTCATTTTGAAAAGTTACTGTGTTGCTGTGAAAAAAAAAATCAGTGGAGTACGCACAGCGGCACAGGCACTGTTTCTTGATTTAATGGTATTTATATTTTGAGGTTTATATATTTGTTTGTTCATTAATAATTAATACTTTACATGAAGTGTGCATGACTGGGCCTTATAAGCTAATTTAATTGTAAATTGCATAATTTAATAGAGGTAATATCCCGTGACCGGACAGCTCATACCAGGACAACTCAGACCCGGACAACTCAGATCCGGACAACTCAGACCCGGACAACTCATACCCAGGACCACTCATACCCAGGACAACTCATACTCTCTTCATCAATTACCACCCCAATGTTGATCTTTTCATCTATATCCACCCCGAAAGTTTAAACTCTGCAAATTAACCAAAATAAGATAAGAAAACAATAACAACAAATTTATTATTTATTGCAAACATATAATAAATAGAGAACCATTATTTACATAGGATAAAATTTGAATGCCCGGTTAGGTCAACTGTACGCCCTTGAAGATTGGTTAGGTTTAGTCGTGATATTTTCGTTAGTTTTAACAAAAATATCACGACTAAACCTAACCAATCGTCAAGGGCGTACAGTTGACCTAACTGAGCATTCAATGAACCCAACCGGGTATTCAGTTGACCTAACCGGGCATTCAATGAACCTAACTGGGCATATATATATATAATATATATATATATAAAACTTGCATGAATTTTAAATGTTTAAATTTAATTTTTAATTTTACAAAATAAATGTTTTCATTTCAAAATGTTATCATTAATAACTTGCATGAATTCTAAATGTTTAAATTTAATTTTTAATTTTACAAAATAAATGTTTTCATTAATTTTTCATTTTTTTTCTGGTCCTAGGTATGAGTTGTCCTAGGTATGAGTTGTCCGGGTATGACTTGTCTGGGTATAAGTTGTCCTGGTATGAGCTGTCCTGGTATGAACTGTCCTAGAACCGTAATATCCGCAGTCAGAAGTGCGGATGCGGATTTTAAAAATGATGCGAATACGGATATCCGGTCCACCACTATAATATATATATATATATATATATATATATATATATATATATACACACCGGATATTAAATTGTGTAAAGCAGTGGCTTTGTTTTGATTTACAGTGTACAGTGTAGAATTATGTTGTCTAATGCCTTCATGTTGGTTGGTGTTATCATTATGATTAATGTTCTGACTGGAAGTTGTAAAATTTATGCTCTGAAATGTTTTCATGTACCTGAATTATTATCATTATCATTATTATTACTATTATTAATAACAATAGTTTGTTGCTCAAACTTATTTTTTTGTGGTGGGGGCGAGTGTAATGATTTGTGATAAATTGAATAAATGGCTCCGAAAGAAATGTTTGTAATGAACGTTGTTACTATAACGTTTTTTTTTATATAGTCGTTTTGGAAAGATAAATTTAAGATGTCTGTTGACTGCAACTTCTCAGAGAATGTAACGGTTTTTATATTTTTTGTGGGTGGTTGGGAATAGGGGACAAAAGCTGCCCTTGGGGGAAGAAATTGGGGAAAACCCTCTACAAGGCAGAGCATTTTTTAACCTAGTGAGTGGGCGACATGAATGTCACCCAGTGAAAAAAATTTGTCGCCTAGTAAATGAAATTTTTGGGTACTGGGCGACAAGGAATTTTCAAAATTTTTAAAAATAGAATTGTCTTTGGAGTCGTCTTGGGAGCATTGTCTTGGAAGCCATATAAATACATATAATACATGCACATATGCCACAATTAGAACTGTTTATCTTAAATGTAAATATGAAATTCACATTGAATATTTATGTATAGATAATGCTAGTGCTATTTCAGACCACATGGGGATGGTGGCCTGATTAGGGAACATCCGGATCCATAGTATCCTTAATCCAGGGGTGTGTTGGGACCGGTTAGGTCCGGTTGGCCCGAATCGGTTGCTAAATTTTGATTGGATCACCGAACCGTTTGTTTGTTTTTAACAAATATTTAACAGTCGGTAGAAATTTATTTATATCTAAATTTTTTCATTTTTTCAGGATTTTATAGAAAAATATAGGTAGTATCACGAGCAGTGGTCGTTTCAATATTTATTTATTTTTTGATGAAAAATTAGTTTATTTTTAGATAATTATGTCATTAGTGAGTATAAAGAATATGTTAAATAATTTCTGCCAAAATGTTACAAAATGCCGTTTGGAAAAGCTAAAATGCGTTGGCTTCCGGGGCTCCGACCCAGACCCCGCTGGGGAAGCTACCGCTCACCCCAGACCCTCTAGCTTAATGACTCGCGCCATTGGCGCTCGCCGATTTACACCCCCTATCTGTATCAGAACCGGTTGTTAAAATATTGGCAGCACACCCCTGCCCGGATAAATATAACACTCAGCGGGCCTCAGAGGCCCGGGTTATGCATTCTAGGGTTAACCCCCCCCCCCTACTTCCCGATCTGCCTTTGTCGCCCAGTGGGAAAAGTTTAAGAAATGCTCTGCTACGAGGGTGCCATAAGATCCTACATACGGGGAGTTGAATTCTAGATTTTAATACTACTCCGCTGCCTTTTCATGGTTTTTGGGGCTCTCAAATTTTGTAAGTATAGTTTGTCAGTTTAGTGTTTATCGCAAATTACTAGAATATCTCTCTCGGTGCTGTTTATGTATTAACATTCGCCCTTGCCCTAAAGGCTTGACATTCTTAAATAATTTAGTTATTTTAATAAACAAACTCCAACCGGTAAGTTATTTAGTCAATCCTTGAGGTTGTGTCAGTGAAAAGTCGGCTGGTAAATCTGAACAGATACTTATTTACCTGTTGCACTCTTAATATATCGCCCAAATAGGCCCTTTAATAAATAAAACACTACATTATATTTTTTGAAATTTTACTTTTGTTGTTCTTAAACTGAGGCTCCTTCCAATATCCTGTTCTGTAAAGCACTTAAAACCTTCACTATTTCGTATTTTGGATAAGAATTACATAATATAAGAATGAATAGACAGCATATATACAATTATTTGAAGAAAAAATTACTTGTCTTAATAAAGGTAAGATGTTAGGTTAGGAAATATTGGCCATTCCCATTTAGTGCCTTTATCATGACTGGGAATGGAGTGACATTGTTTCTTAAATCAAGAAACACTTTTGGCAAAGGGGATTTTTTTTCACTTTTGTGCATTGGCATTTGCGGACCACAAATGACGATCACAAAAATGTCATTAATTTACTCCGAACTTCTGTCGGTGAATAATAAAAACTTGTGGTAAACCTTAACTAAGAAGAAACTAATTTAAAACTAAAATCATATATGTTTAAACCTCGCATTTATTTAGCGTAATAATAATAATTCACTATTAAATTAATCACTTAATTAATACTTACTGAAACAGATTCGTCGTGCCCGTACTTGAGGCATCATCAAAACTACCACGAAAAGCAGACGTTTCATTGCAATCATCTAAAAAATAAAATAAAATTGACTTAACGAATTTTAATAGAGGAAATAAGCTTAAAAATTAGCATTTAGTAAGTTGTTCGATTTACACCCGCTGTTCTCTCTCTCTCTCTCTCTCTCTCTCTCTCTTCAGTTTACACGATGTGCCACTGATATTACATTGAATAAAAAGTATTTAATTTGAAAGAGAGTATTAAAAAAAAGAGTATTTTCCATCCCGTAAGCGAGATTTCAACTTGTCATGATCATCAGTAATGGAATTAATCTTTTATATAATTAAGTCTAAGCTTAAGTCACTCGTCTTATCACATTATTATTAATTGTGGATAAGTAACCATATAATTTTTGTTAATATTTCAAAAACTCGATACATAAGTAGCCTTCGATCGTTGGACTGATATTTGCCTGCCTGCCCCACTGCCTGTCTCAACATGTTCAGTTTTTCGGGTAACTCACGCATTTCATTAATTTCTTCGGATCACAGTTGACCTAACGATTGGTTAGGTTAGGTCGTGATATTTTCGTTAGTTAGCCTTATAAAGCTAACTAAAAAAAGGCTGGGGTGATGGATCATCAGGTGATATATATATATATATATATATAATATATATATATATATGATGAATAAAACCACGAAGGGAAAAGAAACACAGACTGGTGCTCAAGCGCTTTCGTCTAATGACCTCCTCAGGAGGTCATTAGACGAAAGCGCTTCAGCACCAGTCTGTTTCTTTTCCCTTCGTGGTTTTATTCATCATAAATATTTTTCACGTGTCACTTTCGTGAAATAATTTCATATATATATATATATATATATATATATATATAAGGGTGTGTCAATTTTGTCAACTTTTTTCAAATAAATTTTGGTAGTGAAAATATAGTGTCTTTTCATGTCAAAACTTGAAATTGGCCAACCAAAATGAAATAAAATAACCCTTACCTACATCAATTTTACCTTAAAGTTTCAGAAATTGACTTTTTTACTAGATAATAGGACATAAATTGATTAACTATTCATCTGTCACAGAATTATCCCACTGATCGCATATGGAGTGTTTTCAAGGTCATAGTTGTTGTACAATGTACAAGTCACAACGTGAATAGAACTGTCCCTCACTCTCAGTCGCCTCTTAGATGTCATAGGCGGTGGTTTGTTGTTATTGCTCTTGTACCTACTTCATAGTTATTCTACTAGACGAATACTACAGTTTAACTGTCAGTATGGATTATTGATTATTACAATTATTTATTATTATCATATTCTTGTCTAATTATGTTGTAATCCCATGAAATATTTTTTTGTTGAATTTTAGAACATCGAATGACTAAACTTTGAAACATCGTAATTGATATAAAATACTTAAATGTTTTTCTTTCTTTTCAGATATTCCTAAGATGCCAAGATTGAAGACAAGAGGTCAGTCGTCATGCCACTTGAGCCTGTTAGTCGGTCCAGGCAAGGAGCTTCCCGTATCAGAACTATCAACAGTGCGAGACATGCTGAGACTAGGATTACTCCTTCGTGAACAAAATACAAAGGATAGAAGGAACTACACAGAGAAAGAGCTCATAAGGGACATGATTCCCCCTCTTCTGCATCAGTGGAAAAAAGCTAATGTGTTATTCAAACCACCTGTACTCAATCAGTATAGAACTATTGAGCTAAAATTAACAAAGCTGTGACACAAAGCAGTTGAGACATCACTTGGTAAAGGAAAACTAGCAAAGAAAAATAAATTTCTGCACACACTTGATACTATTACCGTAACCAGGATTCCACAACCGAATATATATATGTCCCCTTTACAGCGCGAGGCCGTCCCAGCCAGGAACAGTAAAACATTAGATTACAAAACTATATATTAATATATACAAAGCAAATCAGGCTGCCTACACAAGTCATTACCCTAACCTAAACTTAACTTAAACTTAACTTAAACCCAAACTTAAACCTACAATATTAAATACTTAAATCACTGGCACTTATAAAAAAATGGGGTTTATTCAGGGCGCTTACAAGCAGTTGCGAGATCTGGCTCCCAACTCAGTCTCCTCTTTGACAGAGGACAATTCTTAGGTTACTGTTGTTACAATATGCTGTCTCTCCAACCAAATCTAATACAAAAAATTCCTTTACAGGGAAACCTTCGATAATATTTGTTTCTTTTAAATTTTACACGCTTTAATCACCAAAATTTCCAGTTCAAGACCAGCTGTCCGCTTTCAAGCAACCAAAATTCAAAAGTGCAAGCACGCACGAAATTCAGCCACGTATCACATACCATACAACCAACCACCCAACGGATCATCCAAAAATCACAACATGCACCCTGTTACACTTCCCCACCCTAAGAATGAAATAAAATCATTCTAACCATACATTCTGTAGCACACACACACACACACACACACACACACTGGTTTCCCTAATAAAATATTGCAAGTTCTTTAAATACAAAAAGGGAAAAATTAATAAAGAATACTCAATTTACCTATACAAAACTATTAGCTTACCAATATTAATAAGCCTGTACATATATTATACCTACACCATCAATACGCGTAATTACACTGATACAGAAGAACATACCCAATTATATACATATTTACAAGTAAGCACTCTCCCTATGCCCTAATTAATGAGATACACGAGAAGTAAATACCGATACGAATACGCTGCCCCAAACCCGCAGTATATACAAACAAAGTTATAATGACAAATATAAAATAAATTCAATTGTTGAACAAAAACGGACCCAAACATTTTCAGAAAAAAACTTTTCTATACACTTTTAGCCATTCACCTTTTTTTTTTAAATTAATAAAACTTAGGATAACAGAAAAATCAGCGAAGCAGTTACATGTAGCCAGCCGTTTCCTTGCCAGGCATCTGCTCTTCATCTTCATACGATGAGAAACACGAAATTGTGTCCTTGAACATTCATTACCGCTGATCCTGTTCACCAAGCAATCCATCCAGAAATGGCGCAACCGTGCAAACTGGTAATTAGTTCTGCATGAACATTCACTGGCATTGATCCTGTTCACCAGCAGTTCATCCAGAAATGGCGCAGGCGTGTAGGTGGTAGTTAGTTCTCTCTGGGTCCGTTAATTGATTCATAATTTTCTCTCTGGATAACCCCCCTTTATGACGTTTCAAACACATATATAACCGTGCCAGTGCCCTAATTTCAATGAAAAAACATACCTATTCCTTATTACATTCTTAGTCATTAGCTATTTTAAGGTTCTAAAAAGAAACAGCCGTACATTAATTTACGAGTAATTACTGCCAATACTAAGAGTACCCTATAAAACAAATAGTTAATGCTATTTTCTCCATAAATTACAAATTCTTATTGTCTATGACATTCAAATTTAGATACAGAAGTCTATTTTTCATATACAAGTTTATATACAAGTTTATATACAAATTTAATTAGAGAGTAAAAATAATCCAAATATAATTTCGATAATATCAAAGAAATGCTACAAAACTTAGATATTTCTATTATGTCTAACCTTATACTCAATTGTATGGACTTGCACATTTGAAATTTCCGGCACAGTACCCTTAGAACGAGTTCTAGGGCCTGATTTCGGCTCCAGCTTTTCACTACACACTGCACTTTCAGTCTGTTCACTTCTGTTCTAACACACTTGATCTTTCTAATTCATGACCCACATTCTCGCTAACTCCTCTCTCTGACTGACTCACATTGATGCTCATTCGACTGGCAGTACACGCATAACCTTCAATTTCCTCAAAGCGTATTTTCCCACTAATGGACAATCTATTTATTGGAACCACACAACTAACCCTCCTAATATTCAAACATTTATCCTGCCTCTGCACGCACTCATCACCCAAATCATCTCCCTCAAACACCGAATCCTCTAACTCGTACATATCCACCTCATTGCTACCAAACTGTTCGCCATTAAAACTATTCATAGAGGAATGCCTTACCCTCCTTTTGACTCGCATTTTTCATTCATGATGGTCCCTTGCCACAAATAAGAGCTACTCGCAATAACCGAATTATCCCATGTCATTTCTTCAACATCCTCATCCTCTACTGGATCTTTCTCGCACCCATTCACTTCCTTACAAGCTTCATCTAAAACTATTTCGGTTTGTACAGCCGCATCGATCAGCTCAGCTCGTCTCACATTACAGAAACATTCTAAGGTGTCTTCCGTTTGAACCGACACATCCCTTTTCCACTTCAGCACACGATTCAGCCATGTCATACTCCTTTCAAAACCTTTCTTGCAACTTGTGTTACCCAACAATCTTCTCTTATACCTTCTTTTATTAACTTTATTTACTCGAGTCTCGCTTTCAAACGACTCTTCCCAGTTGCATCTACGTGTAATCCTCACAAAGCGAGAATTTTCATTGTCCTTCAATTCCAGTCGTGACTCCTCTAATCTTGCTCTCTCCACATTGATACTCTCCACATTACTAACGGGTTCCACCAACCATCTTTCTATCACTCCCTCATATTCATCTACACAATTTCCCAACTCCTTTATCATACGTTGTCGCTCGAAGTACTCTTCCAAATACTTTGGCGGTTCCCCGAACAGTTTCAGGTGCGTATGATGCACCCTCAAACATTCACTTTCATTTTGTACAACATACGAAACTCCCCCTTCCATAACTTTTTTAACCGAGTATGGACCCACATACCTCTCACTCATTTTCATTTTCAAAGTTCTATCTGTAGTAATTAACTTCCTAAGAACCTTCACGCCTATTCCATAGGGGATGAAGTTAGGGTGACCTTCACGCCAAGTCAATTGTTCATCAAAGGGAATAGGTAACAGCTCGCCTCGTCCCAGGGTGCCCTCTGCTAATTTCTGTGCAGGTGGCTTACCAGTCTGCGAATGTACAGTCTGATTATAAAGCATTACCGCCTTTGTCAACCCCTCATCCCATTTACCACTCGTCCCACACAAATTTCTCAAAAACTCTGTTATAGTCCTATTCACCCGCTCAACCGCTCCATTACACGCAGGTTTATAGGGACTAGAGCATACATGCTGTATTCCGTACTTGCTCAACATATCTCCAAACATACTTGACCGAAATTCAGGGCCATTATCACTCAAGACTCGCACCGGTACCTTCAACATTGAATTCAACATTCGTTCAAAAGAATCAGACACCGACTGAGCACCCTTATTCCGAATTGGTTGCACATGTACGAACTTGCTAAAATGGTCCACACAAACCAAACACCAATATACCCACTAAACGTCTTCGGCAATGCAACCACATCTACAGCCACAAGTTCATATGACCTTCTTGTTATCACTTTTAAAGTTGGAGGAAACGTCACCATATGTCCCACTTTCATCTTCTGGCATTGCTCACATGTCCTACATACATCCCGAACTACCATACTTAACCTCGGATGCCATATATACCTGCCCACTAAATCACACAATTTGTCCTTCCAACATGCGCGAGACACACATGAAAAGTCACAACTATATGTACTAGCAATTGAAAATCCACTACTGCAGCCCACATTTTCTTTTTCTCATCCCACCTCACCACATTTTGAATTACACTCAGATGTGGTCTATGGGGCGCATACTCTTAAATTTTTTATTATTACAGTCCATTTCTTCTCCACTCAGAACCCTTTTTCGAATTTCATTTAAAACTTTTACCCTACTTTGCAAATTATCAACTTCATTCAAAGGTAAAAAGTTCTCCCATAACCAACGCAGTGTTTCCTTCTCATTATATTCCAGATGTTAATTGCCGATTCATTTCCATAACTAACTGTAACGTTTCTGAAGTCTAATACTGTATCAGCCCTCTCCAAGTAGTTGATACCCAGTAAAAAACATACTGGTATAGTGGTATAATAGTATCCTTCACAATCGCAAAAGGAAATTCATACTCGCCAGTTTCACCATTCTTGACACATTGAATTTCGCACCAAGCCCTTGTAAACTGGCACACACTTCTTCAAATTTTCATTCTACCCCTTTATCACACAAATGCTTAATCACACTCTCTCTCACTAAACATACTACAGCTCCCATGTCCAGAAACGCACAAAACTTGTATCTATCTACAGTGATCCATGACCATGCTACTGGACCACCTTCATGGCCACAAGATTCCAACTCTCTCTCTCGCTCATGTCCAACTTCTTTCAGAAATAAATTTAATGGCATTAAATCTTCCTTCAATTCTCCTCTCTCCATATCCTTTTTACTCATTTCTACTTCCTTCTGATCTACATGCCCTACCATTTCTACATCTTTCCTAAACTCGCTCATCTTCTTTACAGGATTAAAGTGAATTCCTCCCAAACTCTGCAAATGGACTTCTTTCAACCCTTCCTCTCCTTTAACACGAAATCCAATGTACGTAACTGAACATTCAGGTATAAAATGCACCCAAATCTTAACTCTAAACATATCACTGACCATAAGTAAAACTTTTATGTCTGGCATTACTCTGACATCTTTCATGTGTTTCAATTCTTTCAAACTCCTACCACCCTTATTCAACTTGTACAATTTAGCATGCTTCAGCAGCTCATCCACCACTTTTTCTCTAAATTCTTGCAAACTCTCAGGCACTCCCTCAATCTGTTGCTCGTTCAAAACTATCTTCAAACTTTCAAACATAGACTGCGTTCCACCGGCCACTTCCTTAATTACTTCTAAACCTTCTGGCAGCTCATTCCTCAATTCAACCTCACACCATTCATCTCTAGTCCAATGATTCTGCTGTCGAGACATCGCATCAGCACATACATTACTCTTACCTTCAATATATCGCACTTCAAAAGTATATTCGCTCAAATCATCCATCGTACGTGCAAGCCTGCTGTCAATCATTTTCATACTAGTCAAATAAATCAACGGCCTATGATCAGTATACAATATAAATTTGCGCCGAAGTAAGAATGGTCTAAAGAATTTTGCTGCCCACCTCATCGCCGCCAATTCACGTTCTATCACTGAGTAGCTTCGCTCCGCTCTATTAAATGTAGTAGATGCATACGAGATAACTCTGTCTATACCCTCCTGCTTTTGAACCAAGCACGCACCCGCACCGACACTTGACGCATCCACGAATAACTCCAACATATCAGCATTCTCAGAATAGTCTGGAAACGTTAACATAATATCCTCATACATAGCCTTTTTTAACACCTCAAACGCATTCACACGCTCTTTTGTCCACCTGCAGTTAACCGAGACAAAGGTTCTGCTATTTCGGAACAATGGGGTATAAATTTTCGTTGAAAATTTACTAACCCTAAAAACTCTCTCACCCCTCCCACATCAAGTGGTCTTCCAAAATTAATCACCTGCTGTACATACTCAGGCTTTTTACTCAGTCCTTTACTACTCACGATATGACCTAAAAAGGGCACTTCCTCACTCATCCACTTACATTTAACAGGCTTTATTTTCATACCAGCATCCGACAACCTTTGCAAAACCAGCTCTAGTAACTTTATATGCTCATCAACACTTCGCTCCATTATCAATACGTCATCAAGGTACACAATAACTTTCGTCCATGTAAAACCATCTAACACTCTTTGCATTTCCCTTTGAAAGGCGGAAGGCGCTGTTTTCAACCCAAATGAAACCGACTTGAACCGGTACTGCCCATGCTCAGTTATAAATGCAGTGAAATCCCGACTGCTCTCCTCCAATGGCATTTGATAATATCCACGCACGAGATCTAATGATGTAAAATATTTCATACCATGCATGCTAAAGACCAAATCTTGCAAATTAGGCATAGGAAATTTATCATCTTTCGTTACCGCATTCACTCTCCTATAATCAATACACAATCTAACCGACCCATCCTTCTTTCGCACAGGCACCACAGGTGAACTCCATGCAGACTTACTAGGCTCAATTATATCAAGCATACATAATTCTTTACACTGGCGTTCTATCTCCAAACTAGTTTCCCGATCAAATCTTCTAGGACGTTGACATAATGGCGTATAATCGTACAACTCTATCTTATGCGAAGTCAAAGCAGCACGTCTTACATCACTATCACCCTTACTCAACACCTCCTTGTTCTTCCATATTACTCGCTCCAACTTTTCACGCTCATCTTTACTCAATCCCTCCGGCAATAGCACCTCTTTCATCATTTCCTCTTTACGCCAGTCACTCGCCTCATTTTCACCAGACACTACATTATGCACCAAAGTCCCTATATGCACGTTAGTCATCATTCTCAACCACCACAACTTCATCCTCGTATACCATTGAACATGCAAATCCTAGTCTCATTCCCTCCTTTAGTTTTACTTCTTTCGAGGAATTACACTGAACTAATACTTTATTTTCCGCACTATCCCAGTCAATTAACCCAGGCCACAATTCAATTTTCACCTTTAGCTCTGGATCTACAAATTCATCTAAAACCAAGACATTTTCTTCATTCCTTACACAGGACACGCATTTCCTCCTAGCCTTAACGACATCGCACGATACCCTAACTTTAACCAAATTCCAATTTTTCTTATCTAACACTACACTCTCTGCAACGTACACTGGTATCTTTGATACTACCCTAACGCATCTGTTCTGTTCATTATTGAAATACAACTCGTCTGTTTCCCCACTGGGGCCAGTACGTTTTATACATCTCTTCCTCGCATAAATTATTAAACCCTTACTAACAAAAAAGTTTTTACCCAGGACGATCTCATATGGAGAGTTATTTACCACATAAAAATCACATATACCGAAATCAATACCATGAATTACCACCTGCGCAGTCAACATACCCTTCCCAACCAACCGATCTCCTTCTCCAATACCTTTCAACCTAATGTGCACACTGTCATCAATCTCAAAGTTAGACATACGAGAAACAACATCCCTGCTAATGAGACAAAACTGCGCACCTGAATCCAACATCGCTTCAGTTTCCGTACAATTCAGTTCCACTGGTATCTTCCACAGTTTTCCACTCTTCAAACCTACGCATTCATTAGCCAAGTACACAATCGTATTTTCCACCATTCGCTCTCCTTCGTCTTTTTTTCCACGCTGCGGTAATGGACTACGTTGCTCACACTGAACATCCGCGGTCCATTCACTGGCATTTGGGTCAAGGTCAGAATTATTAACAATTCGTTCCCATTCTAACATTTCCGTGCGGGGAACGTCACACGACTCGTACATTTCACCCACACGTTCATTATTCACTCGCTCCGGTCGTGTTCCCTCCAGACCGGAGCTTCCTAATTTAAATTTTCTGCTTGTGCTCCACTCACATTATTCGCTCCCATCTGTCCAGGCTCACCAATAGTCTCTCTACCCTTACCAATCTGATTTCTTTGTCTTATCTGAGCAATCACCGGACAACTAATCGCACGATGCCCTGGATCATTACACCCATAACATAAGACCACTCTTTCAGCTCCACTCTCACCCCTAGCACTCGTTACGTCACGCTTTTTATCACACATACTAGCTCTGTGTCCCTGGCTACCACACAACAAACACAAACCTTTCATTTTCCAGCAGTCTTTCATAACATGTCCACTTTTCTTACAATACTTGCACTGCAAATCCCTCTTAGCTTGCACATTCTTAGCAGCAGATGGTTGGCCTTGGTAAGCCACTTGCGGTTGCCCGAACTGGTAATCTCCTTGTTGGGGTTTATCCTGTTGCAATACATGGTTATACGAGCGTGAAGCGCCAGCTTGTCCTTCCTGTGCAAACGCCCATACCGATAACGGGAGTACCTCTTCCTGCTTCCTGTAAATCATATCCCCTATACCGTGCAGTGTTTCCCAACCGGGGGCCATATGGCTCCCTGGGGGCCATGACACATTTGAAGGGGGCCATGGGAAAATGTTATTTTGTAAAATAGAGTTAATTCTGCATATTACCTACTGAAAATAATGCTTATGGGGGCCACAGGAAAAAATAAGGTTCCTAAGGGGGCCATAAGCCAAAACCGGTTGGGAACCACTGCCCTATAGCATCATCGTCTAATGCCCATGAAACTATATCTCTCCATCTTAGCTTTATACCTTCTGCATCTCGACCCATTTGCGCTCTAAATCTCCTTGCCGTCTCTGGAGGGATCGTAGCCATGAATTGTTCTTTCAAGGCCTGTTTATCTCTCTCCCCCTCAGGCACTGCTGCTTCATACAGTGTTTGGAGCCGGAGCGCATATTCACCCAGCTTTTCATTCTCTCTCATACTTGCTGTCCAAAATTCCAGTTGAGTTACAACTTTACTATCCTGTCGTTCTTCACTACACCAATTTTTAATTCGAGACACAACTGTTTCATATTTAACACCCGGCTTATATACACTAAAATACACACGTCTCGCATGGTCATCCAAGAAATTTCTAAGTTCCACTGCCCATCTATTCTTATCACTTCCAAACTGCTCACTTGCATACCTCTCAAAGTCTTCCAGAAAGTCTTCTACCTTTTGCACACAATCCAAACCATAAGGCCAAAGCTTCGAAGCCTTAATACGCTCACGTTCATACTTAGTTTTCTTCATTAATAGTTTCTCACTCTCAATTGCTATCAACACCATCCACTCTGCATCCGCTGCACAAACACCCTTATCTCTCATGGCATAAAAATCTTCCAAATACACGTTCATTCTGGGCAAGGGAGTCTCCTCATTCGAAAAATCTGAACTAGAACTTCCATCCACTGTGTACTTTCTACACTTAACACCTTTATCACTTCTTCCAAACTTACTTTCACAATCACGCTTAGCCTTATTTCTCAGTCTCCTTTTCCTTTTACTTTGCACCTCTTTCCATTCACCAGGACTTTCGCAATCATACTCAGATTTATCGCTTTCAGAGTAATAAGCAACCTTCTTCTCCAAACGCTTTGGCAAGTGCACCCGTCCCACTTCAACCAATTTCTTACTCACATACCCTTCCTCCATTTCACGCATGCGCTCAAAGAAAGCTTTCAGTTTCACATCTTTACCTTCAGTTCCTTCTTCATTCAGCAATTCTTGTACAGAACTCTCTATTGCAGCATCGCACCATCAAACTCATTTAAACCCTCACTTGCCTTCAATCTAACCGACTGCAGCCCCTTCTCATCCGCAGTCATGTCTCCTAATGCTCCTTCTTCAACCATCCTAAACAATATGATTAAATCAAGCTTTCAAAACTAAAACAAAATCAAATTATAAAAAATTAAAAGAAAAGTACATACAATAAAACCAAAACCGAACGGTATAACAAATTGAGTAAATGGGAAAAAAACTCTTAGCTGGGGATGCCAACTGTTACCGTGACCAGGATTCCACAACCGAATATATATATGTCCCCTTTACAGCGCGAGGCCGTCCCAGCCAGGAACAGTAAAACATTAGATTACAAAACTATATATTAATATATACAAAGCAAATCAGGCTGCCTACACAAGTCATTACCCTAACCTAAACTTAACTTAAACTTAACCTAAACCCAAACTTAAACCTACAATATTAAATACTTCAATCACTGGCACTTATAAAAAAATGGAGTTTATTCAGGGCGCTTACAAGCAGTTGCGAGATCTGGCTCCCAACTCAGTCTCCTCTTCTGCAGAGGACATTTCTTAGGTTACTGTTGTTACAATATGCTGTCTCTCCAACCAAATCTAATACAAAAAATTCCTTTACAGGGAAACCTTCGATAATATTTGTTTCTTTTAAATTTTACACGCTTTAATCACCAAAATTTCCAGTTCAAGACCAACTGTCCGCTTTCAAGCAACCAAAATTCAAAAGTCCAAGCACGCACGAAATTCAGCCACGTATCACATACCATACAACCAACCACCCAACGGATCATCCAAAAATCACAACATACCCTGTTACAATACTCTTCTTGACATTTTTAACTGCCAGTGTCCCATAGAGTTGTGTTCTGAAGCCAATTGCTCTCCCTCATGCAGAAGAGAACCTCACCCTCACATTGATTGTCGCTGTCCTCGTGAGAAGAAGATCCCTGTTTTGGAGCTGGCTTTCATAAAGGTGCAGAGAACAAAGGCAGGAGGCCAAGGAAATATGCAGATTGGTTTGGCAGATTATTCAGAAACCAAAAAACAGATTGTTATTGTTAAGAAAAAAGAGAAAATCCGAGAGAGGGAAGAAAGGAAGAAAAAGAAGAGTGAAGAAGCCACCCAAAGAGATGAAGAGCTCTATCAAGAGGTTTCTCACTGCTTTGAAAGCTCTTCAGATGAACAGAAAGAAGCAACATCAGATGATAGCTCCAAAATGCCATCTGAACCTTCGCCGAAGAGAATGAAATACAACACTAAAGACATCTCAAACATTGCCCTTGCCAGTATTCGCCACCATACGGGGCTACGAGAGACTGCAGAGATTGCCACTGCCGCTTTGATAGATGCAGGCCTCATCAGCCGAGAGGATACATCCTTAGTGATAGATCATAATAAGATAAGAAGAGCACGAGAAAAAATAATGAAGGAAATATCTGATCAGCATGAAAAAGATTTGAAGGAGGAGGGTCTCTCTTGCCTTTTGTTTGATGGAAGAAGAGATGACACAAAAGTTCTCCTAGAGGTAGAGGGAATGGACAGAAAGTTTCCCGGTCTCATCAAAGAAGAGCACTACTCTGTGTGTTCCGAACCTGGTGGCCGCTATTTGTTTCACTTTGTTCCTGAAGCAGAAGTAGAAGGCAAGAAACATGCAGAGGCAATTGCTGATCAAATAATATGTTGGCTTCAAGAAAGAAGACTTGACAGTTCACTGCAGGCCGTTGGTGGAGACTCAACTGCGATGAACACTGGATGGCAGGGCAGTGTTATGACGCATTTAGAGAAAAAACTTGGAAGAAGGCTTGTTTGGATTGTATGTGATTTGCAAACAGGGGAACTACCTCTTCGTCGTCTCATTCAGAAACTTGATGGTCCTACAAAGAGCAACAACAAGTGGTCAAGCCCCCTTGGCGACATGCTAGATGAAGTAACGGAATTAGAAATAATACAAAATTTCCAAAGGTCGAAGTAGGCCCTCCCCTTCCAGTGTTGTCTGAAGAAGTTATCAAAGACCTCAGCACGGATCAATCTTACGCATGCCGTCATTGGGTTTTGATCCCGGGTCCGATGGATTCGTAATCAGCAATGCTAACGGTACTACACCACCGAGGCGCATATATATATATATATATATATATATATATATATATATATATGAAAAACTGGATTGTCAGAAGAAATAATTACTTTCATATCACATTTAGTAATAATAAAAGAATAAAAATAAATAAAAGTAAAAATAATGAAATAAATAATAAAATTAATAATAAAAATAAAAAATAAAAATACGTAACTTTATTAGCTTCATGGTATAAAAATGTTTGTCTTTAGCTCCACTTAACTTCGACATTCCTATTTTTCATTATTTTTATTAATGAATGAATGAATGATGAATCGCTTGGACAATTAGATTGTCGGAGTTTTAAATTATTTGCATTAAACTGTATCAGACGCGTCTTGTCACCTCCGGGAGGATCGATGCATTGTAGTTAGCGAACATTTGCGAAGCTGACCACCTTTTTGGTAACTGATGCAGCAGTCTAAAAGATTTGTTAGAAAGCAAGTTTAAAGTTCTGCCATTTTGTTTTTTTTTTAACCCAAAGCTGCTGCCCACAAATATTATTGAAGTCTTTCGAATCTGAAGTTCCTTATAACCACGTCCGCTTTAGCGCAGAAACTTCGTCACTGAAGGAGCTGGTGATAATTTGACCCAAATTCTTAAGTTCTTGTACTTCCTCTACTGGTTCAACTTTCAGAAATGACAAAGTCCTCTCCCTGACTCGATCTCATAACCTCTCGATTAGCAGTTACAATTATTCACCCTAGATTGATCTTCCTGATAAGAGGTTTTGATGTTCGTCAGCTCAAAACGCGGGAGTAGGGTTCATCTTTCTCTGTCGAGGGTTTTCAAATTACGGATGTAACGTTCGGCTATCTCGAGCGCCAGACAAAAGGAATTTGTGTGTGAAGTAAAATTATGAGTTTATTTACGTTCAGTGCATCTATACACGCGAGTTTTATAAACATAACATTAGAATAAAACAAGACAGAGAATGATGAACTCATCGCATATTTTCCTATTCCAATATAACAGATCTTCTCGAATCTGCAAACGTTCTGTTCTGCCGCTGATTTTGTTCGTACCCTTAGTTTGGTATTATCCGCAAATTTTGAAATTATACTCTTAATTCCTATGTCGAGGTCATCGATATAACTAATAAAAAGAACTGGTCCCAGAACCGATCCCTGAGGCAAGCCGGTAGTTACACTTTCCCAGTTAGACGGTTTCCCATTGATGACTATTCACTATTCTTTGTTTACATCCACTAAGCCAATTTTCGATCCATTTGAGAACATTACCATCAGTTCTGTGAGAATGAAGTTTAGCTAATAATCTAGTATGTGGCACTTTATCAAATGCTTTTGGAAATCAAAATATATAATATCTACTGCTTTACTTTCGTCATATATATTTTTAATATCATTAAAGAAATCGAGCAAATTAGTAGGACAAGAACGATTACGTCGAAAACCGTGTTGAGAATCTTTGATTAATTTACTCATTCCTAAGTGATCAACTCTAATCTAAGTGATTAAGGTTTTTGGGTTGAATACACCAGCGTAGCCCAGGGGGTGCGGCCACTGGGGCCATGGACCCCCCAATCCCATATAATTTACTATAACTATTCAATGAGTATTCATATATAAATACGAATATTAATAATTATAAATAAATATAACTGATGCAAGGTGCATAAATATTTAGCAGGAAATGAGTTAATAAAACTAGGTTGGGAATGTGTTGGGTGGCGGAAATGTTATTTATATTATATTGTAAGGTTACTTGACATTTATAATCTTTCTCTACATTATATTTTATGTTTATGGTTTATATTTATATTTATGGCTCTATTTTCACGTTTCATTAAGAATATAATAATAGCAATAGGCTTCATGTTGATATTATTTATATGTTCAGTTGAAACGCTTTTGCGGATGAAACGACATTCAAATCACAATAGAACCACAATGGAACTATACAAAAATGCAAAGCTGGGCACAAACCGTTAATCCGTTAATCGTTAATTAACGAAGTTAACTTTTTCGTTAACGATTTAACTTTTAAGTTAACTTTGAAAATCATTATCGGACTAATTAACTTCCTTTAACTCAAGTCCGTTAACCCAAAAAATTCATAAATAAACGTTTAAAAGTTTCTATTATTTCAGTGCTGAGCAGGTGCGCAATTAATCCGCCACTGTTAATAGTGATGAACGAATTTCCATTTCCGCAGTGCAAAATCAGGCGATATATTTGTTTCCGTCGCCACAATTTGTCTTACCAAATATGGTAGTTATTTATGGCATTGGTTTGAGCAAAACATGGTCGACTGTAAAATCAGGCGGAAAGATTTGCCATTTGAGTTGAATGTTTCAACTTCTTTCAAGAAATATCACGAGCATTTTAAGGCACTTTCAATAATATATATGTAACAATTACAACAAATAACTACATTCGTTTCATTTGTAGTCTGTCTCTTGCGCAACATGTTTGTGCTGTGAATATTTAAAAATAATCGTTGTCAAGTAAGTCATGTATATTTATAATATGTCTGTGAGTACCTTATTAGTAGTCTCCTTGATACATTTCAAGAACCATAAAACTGATCAGGTAAGATTTCATTCTCATGTCACTTTGATGACATAAATTAAGTCAATTGATGTCTTACAATGGGAGCGTTTTCACTTTAACCCTTTATGTCCTGGCGGTACTTCTAGGTACCACATCTTTAAAATCTCCATAATTATTTTTCTACCCGGTTGATCCTGCCGGTACTTTCAAGTCCCAATGTGAATTAGTTTCTTTATGAGATAATAGATGGCGTTGAGAAGTAAATGTGAGCGTGTGGCGCCAGAGGCTGTTTACTCTTTAGTATCTCTGCTGTGAAGACCGAAGAAATTTCAGTGCAATTACTTCCCGAATATTCTGTGCCATATCTGTTCCAAATAACAAAGGTAAGCGTTATTTGGTGGACTTGTTCATCAAGTTCAACACAGCCATCCCCTCCAGTGCTGCAGTGGAGCGTTTGTTCTCTATGGGCAAGGACATCCTGAGGGCCAAGAGATCATCCCTGTCCGATGAAAACTTTGATATGCTAATTTTCATGAAGGGCAACATGCATCTCATGGACAAAATGGAGAACGAGAAGAAGAGGGAAAATTAAATTATATATATATTGTGTTTTTCATTTTTTTATATAATAAAAGTAACGTTAACGGTTTATCGGTAACTTCCGTTACATGTTTAACGAATTAACGGATTAACGGTTAACGAAGTTAACTTTTTGGTTAACGGATTAGCGGTTAACGAAGTTAACTTTTTGGTTAACGGTGCCCACCACTGCAAAAATGACGTCAAAATAACGTTGAAGGGAAGGTGGGGGGGGAACCCCTAATGTTAACTGTACTATTAAAGATGATAATAAACCCGAGAGCTTCAGTATCACCGATTACAGTTTACCTAGTTGGCGAAGAAGAAAAATTTTGAAAGGTAATGTTGTCGAGTTTATTTTCTGACTTGTACGTAAAAATGGTTGTTTAAATTCGTAATAGGTTTAGAGTATAAATTATATATGTTTGTAAGGGTATACTAAAATATGTTTGTTTATACTTTTTACTAATGTAAAAACTTAGTTCTACAAATGTTTTCATTGAGAAAAATATTAGGTGAAATCGTCCTAATATTTTGTTAGAACTTAGCTATACCTAAAGTCAAGATTTCGGGCAGTAAAGGTCTCTTAGTGCAACAAATTCCAGAAATAAATATTTCGGACCTATATCCATTTCGTCGACAGGACCAAAGCATCGACACTCTAAAAAACTAGCTTAACCTAACCTAACCTGGCCTAACCCAAATTATCTTACCCTAACCTAACCTAATTTAATCTAACCTAATAATAACTTAGGTATAGAATGTCAAGTCGGTCGGATGTAGGGCAAGGTTAATTAATGTTTTAGGAAAAAGTGATGAATGATGAAATTTTCTAATTAATCAATGATTAAAATGATTAAAAATTAAATACTTCTGAAAAGAGTAAGAAAGCTTTATTGTTTCTGTTGCGTGAGATAAGACCGAAGAAAACATTTTGCTCAAACATTGTTTGCTTTAGTTCAAGAAATCAGGCATGGGCGGATTAGACAGTTTATACACGCAAAAAGGTGCCAAATTCAAATGATACATTACAAAATTTAGGGTAAAATGATGCTGAAATTATGAGGAAAATTAATCATTTCCCATCATTTATACAAAATATATTTTGATTAATTAATGATTAAATTCGAAACAATGATTAACTGATTAATCAGAACCATGCCTTAATCAGATGTCGTGAGAGTGAATATTTTACATTTGTGTATCCAAATTTATATAAAAAGTTTTAGCAACCAGAGTTAAATGAAAAAAGGCATTTACACATTTGATATGAAAGCGATGCACGTAACCCGAAGCTGGATCCTATCTGCTTTGCAGATAGCTGGTGAGGGAAACTATATTTTGGGGCCTCTTTGTGAGTAACCCGGTGCCCATGTTGGGCTTTCCATCATGAAAAAGAAAAAACTATAGTATTTGTTATTTATCATTACTTATTCGAACTATAGTGGATGTAATTTTCCAGAAGAGTTCCTTTTCATGCACGGTCTGTTTAACATATAAGTTTCTCAGGGGACCATTTTGAGTTATATATATATATATATATATATATATATATATATATATATATATATATAATATATATATATATATATATATAAAATTACGAGTATTCAGTAAATGATAATGACGTATTTAGTGTTAGATTAAAGCGACTTTCTAGATTTTTGTTCATAGAATTTTTTACTTTTTCCCAGAAAATAATTTAAGCTTTGTACTGTTAATAAACAAACTTTGTTTGTTATTTGAATTTAAAGGAAATATGGTGACATTTTTTGTAAGGGATAGGTAAGCTACATGGGAAGAAAAAATGGATCACCTGATGATCCATCACCCCAGCCTTTTTTTAGTTAGCTTTATAAGGCTAACTAACGAAAATATCACGACCTAACCTAACCAATCGTTAGGTCAACTGTGATCCGAAGAAATTAATGAAATGCGTGAGTTACCCGAAAAACTGAACATGTTGAGTTTAGATTAATCAGGTGAGTTAGACTTACAGAAGAATTAGTAAATATGTTTGTGACTTGATGCGGAAGATAAATTGAGAGAGAAAATTCACTTTTTGGGGGAAAACTAAAATAAATATATATATACTGTATAATTATATTTTCGTGTGAATAAAAACAAAATATTTTTTGGAAAAATGTTTCAACACTAAGTAAACCTTTTCATAAATAAGATTGTTATTTTTTCTAGTGTAATTTTTAATTGAAACAACTTTTTTGCGTTATTTTGATTTCCTTAAAATGGTCTAAATCTTCTCACAAAAATGAAATAAAAATTATTTCTTTAACAATTTTTAGGGGAAAATTCTATATTTACACATAATTAAAGGATCTGACAATTATTTATTTCCATATTATTGCCAGCTATTAATTTATTTTGACATTCATTAAAAAGTGCAAGAAGTTGGGCAGACAGGCAGTGGGGCAGGCAGGCAAATATCAGTCCAACGATCGAAGGCTACTTATGTATCGAGTTTTTCAAATATTAACAAAAATTATATGGTTACTTATCCACAATTAATAATAATGTGATAAGACGAGTGACTTAAGAAACTTAATTATATAAAAGATTAATTCCATTACTGGTGATCATGACAAGTTGAAATCTCGCCTACGGGATGGAAAATACTCTTTTTTTATACTCTCTTTCAAATTAAATACTTTTTATTCAATGTAATATCAGTGGCACATCGTGTAAACTGAGAGAGAGAGAGAGAGAGAGAGAGAGAGAGAGAGAGAGAGAGAGAGAGAGAATCAAACAACTTACTAAATGCTAATTTTTAAGCTTATTTCCTCTATTAAAATTCGTTAAGTCAATTTTATTTTATTTTTAGATGATTGCAATGAAAAGTCTGCTTTTCGTGGTAGTTTTGATGATGCCTCAAGTACGGGCAGGACGACTCAGTTTCAGTAAGTATTAATTAAGTGATTAATTTAATAGTGAATTATAATTATTACGCTAAATAAATGCGAGGTTTAAACCTATATGATTTTAGTTTTAAATTAGTTTCTTCTTAGTTAATTTGAAAAAACTATATAGGGCTATGGGTTGATTGCCTGTGCCCTCATCCGTTGGAAATTTCCAACAGACTTCAGTGGAGGGTTACCGACAAAAGCCCTATGCTTTTTCGTTAGAGAGTTAAATATGTAGGTTGTTAAAGGACCGTTTTATATTTAAGTGATTACGGTAATTTTAGCGCCGGGATTTGGGAACCTTATGTTAATGAAAACTGAAATTGCCTCACCTTATTTTTGCTGGGTCTTTGTTTGCTTCGATGTAGGGCGTACGTCATTTTCGGTGTAGGGCCGCCACGATGGGTTACGCGGCGAATTTACTTAAGGTAATTAATATAGGCAGTCACTATATAAACCCCTGAAGGAATAGGCCTATCCTTTTATAGTCATTAGGTTTTATATTATAAGGAATTCACTCAGGACTCTAGGGGGGACAAAGACATCCTCCCGTTTAAAGCTTCGCTGTAACATAAACAGCCCTGAGAGCCGTTCCTTGGTTCTGGTGTATTATTTGCCGAACTAGCAAAATTTTGTTTGGTCTACTCCTTTGGTAGACTAAACAATAAATTGGGTTTTCTTGTTGCTATGTGAGGCTGATTCATACATACAGGTTCTTTGTACGTATGGCAATTCAATTATTTCATTCCCAATAGGCTATGTCGCCAATCCCGAGGCAATTTTGTATAGATATTTAATTCAATTAATTAATAATTTATATTTAATTATGAAATAAATGTACCACATATGATACCATGTTGTGAGCGCGTATAGTTTTTCCATATACTGGGGGGGGCCGGAGAAAAATTTGTATGTTATAGATCAAATTTTTTGATAAACTGTGTTTTAAACCATGTGAAATGGATTGAAAAGAATGAAGTAGAAATTTAGGAGAGAGAGGTTACTCAAGACCTATTCAAATATGAAAGTTCAAGAGGCCAACTTCTCAAGTTTAGTTAAAGTTATGTCAATCAGTTTGACTCCCTTTAGGTATAGGAAATTTATGGGATTAAAGTAAAGTTATTAAGCATTTTAACTTTGCTCAGTTTGTGTAAGGTTTATAAGTCACCAGTCTTAATTTTTTCTTGTAAAAGTTTTCTGGCTTTCAAAGCAGTCTTTCTTTGAGGCCTGTCTGGTTTAGTCTGAGTTACATCAGGCACATTGAGAGATTCCTCCCCAATAGTATCCTGATCCATCCTTTGGGGTAATGGTTCTAATTTAGCCCCACACTCCAAAGGATATAGTAATGTGATATCTCTGGTGGTTTCACCAGTTGCTGTTTTCAGTTTTACAACCCTGGTAACTTCGTCTTCACCAGTTTTGAGTTCCAAGACTTTTCCCATTGACCAATGTTGTCTTGGTGTCTTGTCATGTATCAACACAATGTCCCCAATTTTGACTGAATCATTCCAACTTTGTTTTGTTAATTGTTTATGTCTTTCTCTAAGACTTGTTAAGTATTCTTCTCTCCATTTTGTTATAAATTGAGTCTTGATTTGTGTCAAATGTTGGTATTTTGTGTTGAGTTCTTTGTGTCCTATTTCCCAATCTGGATCCTCTGTACTGTTATGTTCAGATTCTGGTAACATGTTTACTGTTTCTCCCTTAATTAGGTGGTTTGGTGTGAGAGGTTCTGGCTCATTAATACCATCTCCCACATAAGTTAATGGTCTGTTGTTGACAACATTTTCAATTTCTGACAGAATAGTCATGAGTTCAAAAAGTTGTAGATGTTTTGTCCCAATAGTCTTTTTAAGGCAGTTCTTTACAGTTTGTATGTTTCTTTCCCAAATTGAACCATACCATGGTGTATTAACAGGAATGTACTTCCAGGTTATGTTGTGTTTGGTTAAATGAGTTTGTACTGTTTCACTGTCACAAATCTGATGAATAATTCTTTCACCAGATTTGAAGTATGTGGCATTGTCTGACCATATAGTTTTGGGTACAGAATTGTGTGCACAAAATCGTCTGAAAGCAGCAATAAAAGCTTCTGCTGTCAGATCTTCTACTATGTCTAGACATATGGCACGTGTGGCAGCACAGGTGAAGAGTACAATGTACACTTTGTATTCCTTTGAATCCATTTTGTCTCCAAAACTCACATTTACCGCTCCAGTGTAGTCAATACCCGTGGTTTCAAATGGCCGAGTAAATGTTACTCGTTCCACAGGTAGGTCTGGAGGGCTTGGGGTCTTAAAGGGTCGTGAATGGATACGTTTACAAGGAATGCATGTGTTTAAAATTTTCTTTGTTTCAGTTCTACCCTTTGGTAGCCAGTAAGTTTTTCTCAGCTCTGTCAGGGTTTGTGGGACTCCCATGTGGTGTATTTTGTTGTGGGTATCCCTGATGATGAGTTTTGTGAAGTGATTTCTCCTTGGAAGAAGAATTGGGTGCTTAGAGTTGTAAGTCAAAGTTGACTTGTTAAGCCTTCCTTTACACCTTATCAGACCCTCTGTATCCAGGTACAGATTTAGATCCATGACAAGTGAAGGAATACCTTTGTTTAATGTGCTACTGGACCTAAGATACTTCAACTCCTTGTCAAATTCTGAAGCTTGTATCTGTTTGAGCCAGTATTTTGTTGCAGTTTCTGTTAAGTTAGAAAAGGCTTTCTGAGGACAGTGTTTGAGAAGGTAGCTATTGACAAACTTGCAGCAATAGACTGTAATTCTCAAGAGTTTGTTGAGGTCTGAATAAAGGTGTAGTCAAATATAGGTTTGTCCTCAGTGATCTTTTCAGTTGTTGTAGAGTTGAGTGTGAGGTTAACTACTTTGGCTGGCCAAAGATCCTCACATGTTAGCCATTCGGGCCCTTCATACCAGATTTTATTTGTTTTCAACAGCTTGTAAGAGAGCCCTCTTGTCAAAAAGTCTGCAGGATTCTCTTTTGTTTTTATGTACCTAAATTTGATACCAAGGTTTGTGTTTGCAGTTTTGATTTCTGTTAGTCTGTTTTTCACAAATATGTTTTTGCAAGAAGTTGTATCTGTGTTGGTCACCCATGTTAGACAAATTTGACTGTCTGTCCTTAAGTAAATGTTTGTTATGTCAACTTCTTTATACACTTGTGAAAGAAAGTCTGCTGTTTTAACTCCCAATGAGACAGCTAATAATTCAAGTTGTGGTACAGTTTTCTTTTGGTTTAAGGGTGCCACTTTTGCCTTTGAATAAACCAAGTTACTTTCATTTTCACTTGTTAAATAGGCACAACACCCATAAGCTTGTGTGCTGGCATCTGTAAAAATGTGTAGTGTTTGAGATTTCAATCTGTAGCCAGCACATCTTGGTACGTAGATGTCTTGAACTTTGTTCAAGTCTGTGGCTAATTTTTTCCAATGAAGTTGGTCTTCCACTGAAAGTGGTTCATCCCAATCAATTTTCTTTTTCCATAAGTCTTGCAAAAGGGTTTTGGATCTTATGGTTGCTGGTAAATATAATCCAATGGGGTCGAAAATTTTGGATGATTCTGAAAGCACTTGTCTTTTTGTATCGGCATTTGGATTTAAGTTATAACTCTTTGTGCAAAGAGTGTCATCGTGTTCGGAATTCTGTTTTAAAAACCAAAGCATTCCAAGTGTTTTCGTGTAATTGTTTGGTTCAATGTTCCCATTGTTGTCTTTTGTTATTTGTTCATTTAATTTAGGAGAATTAGAAAGAGTTTGTACTGTATTCAAACCTCCTACCACTTCAGACTAGTCAATACCCGTAGTTTTAGTGGAGTAAATTTACTCCTCCACAGGTAGATCTGGAGGGCTTGGGGCTTTGAATCCTGTACTGTTTTTGTGTTGTTTGGCCTATGGCCAAGGGAGGCCACAAGATTTTTGTTTGGTCTCTGGCCAAAGGAGGCCACAAGACCCTTGTTGTTTGGTCTCTGGCCAAGGGAGGCCACAAGACCAATGTTGTTTGGTCTCTGGCCAAGGGAGGCCACAAGACCTGTTGTTTGGTCTCTGGCCAAGGGAGGCCACAAGACCCTGTGTTGGCTTGGCCAAGGAAGTTTGGGTTCTGGCCAAGGAGGCCACAAGCCCTTTGTTGGGCTATGGCCAAGGTAGGCCATCACCCTTGATGAATTTGTTGGGCTATGGCCAAGGTAGGCCATCAGCCCTTTGATGAATTTGTTGGGCTATGGCCAAGGTAGGCCAAGCCCTTTGATGAATTTGTTGGGCTATGGCCAAGGTAGGCCATCAGCCCTTTGATGAATTTGTTGGGCTATGGCCAAGGTAGGCCAAGCCCTTTGATGATTTGTTGGGCTATGGCCAAGGTAGGCCATCAGCCCTTTGATGAATTTGTTGGGCTATGGCCAAGGTAGGCCATCAGCCCTTTGATGAATTTGTTGGGCTATGGCCAAGGGTAGGCCATCAACCCTTTGATGAATTTGTTGGGCTATGGCCAAGGTAGGCCAAGGCCCTTTGAGTAGAGTAGTTTGTTTGTACGTGTCACTGTCTAACCATATAATTTTTGGCACAAAATTATGTGCACAGAATCAGAGCGCAGCAATAAAAGCTTTTACTCTCCGATCCTTGGTTATGTTTAGACAGGTTGTTGTGTTTGAGACACATGAAAGAGTAGTGTGTGTGTGTGTGTGTGTGTGTGTGTATCATTCCTCCGAATCCAGTTGGTCTTCAAAACTTGGATTCACCACTCCAATGAATTAATACCCGTAGTTATGAATGAGTAAATGTTGTGTTATCCTACAGGTAGGTCTGGAAGGTTTGGGGTTTGAAGGAATCCAATCTGTTTGCAAGGAATGTTTGTGTCTGTTGATGAAATCTGTTGTGATTCTTCTTTTAAAAGAAGAATTGGATGTTTGAGTCGTATGTATATATTTATATACTGTACCGTACGTGTGTGTGTGTAAATGTGTATTTTGTTATAGGGTTTTATTTTTGGGTTTTGGATTAGGTTAATCAATTTGGCTGAGTAAAGATCCTCAAACGTTGCATTTGAGACCCTTATATCAAGCCTTGTCTGTAATAGGTTGTGCCTATATGTCAAATAGGATTGAATAGGTTGGCCTATATGTCAAATAGGACTTGGAATAGGTTGGGCCTATATGTCAAATAGGACTTGGTATGCCTATATGTCAAATAGGACTTCGGAATAGGTTGGGCCTATATGTCAAATAGGACTTGAATAGGTTGGGCCTATATGTCAAATAGGACTTGGAATAGGTTGGGCCTATATGTCAAATAGGACTTGGTATGCTATATGTCAAATAGGTTGAATAGGTTGGGCCTATATGTCAAATAGGACTTGGAATAGGTTGGGCCTATATGTCAAATAGGACTTGGTATGCCTATATGTCAAATAGGGAAATAGGTTGGGCCTATATGTCAAATAGGACTTGGAATAGGTTGGGCCTATATGTCAAATAGGACTTGGAATAGGTTGGGCCTATGTCAAATAGGACTTGGAATAGGTAATAGGTTGGGCCTATATGTCAAATAGGACTTAGAATAGGTTGGGCCTATATGTCAAATAGGACTTCGAATAGGTAATAGTTGGGCCTATATGTCAAATAGGAACTTGGTATGCCTATGTCAAATAGGACTTCGAATAGGTAATAGGTTGGGCCTATATGTCAAATAGGACTTGGTATGCCTATATGTCAAATAGGATTTGGAATAGGTTGGAATAGGGTCACGAATAGGTGTTAGGTGGGTGTAGGTTGAATTCGTGCAATTGCTTTAGGTCTTTGTGATGTTACAGTCGAGTCGAATTTTGTGATGTTCCAGGTCTGAGTCGAATTTTGTGATGTTACAGGTCTGAGTCGAATTTTGTGATGTTGCAGGTTTGAGTCGAATTTTGTGATGTTGCAGGTTTGAGTCGAATTTTGGATGTTACAGGTCTGAGTCGAATTTTGTGATGTTACAGGTCTGAGTCGAATTTTGTGATGTTAATGAGTCTTATGAGTAAGTTAAATTGCTGGAATAAATTTATAACCTACACCACAGGTTCAATTATAAATTTAGTGTTTTTAATTAGGATAGGCCTTGAGTGTAAAGAGTAAGGCCTACTTTAAGAGGTAGGCCTATTATGTAAGGTAAAGTTAGGTGGGCCTACTAAATAGGCCTATTTGTTGGGCCTACCAAGTAGGCTTATGTTTGGGCCTATTATTTTTATAGGACCTCAAATGAGTTAAGCCTGTTAAATTAACAAGGCTTAGTTTTGAATTTGAAGAGGCTTAATGTTGCGGGCCTATTATTTTTAGGACCTAAAATAAGTTATGCCTGTTAAATGAACAAGCCTTTGTTTTCGATTAGTGTAAAGGTAAAGGAATCGGTTCCCAGTTTTAGGCCACCATATGAAAAAACTATAGTGGGGTTACGGTTGAAATTGGGGTTAGGCCAATGAGGTAAGCCTAGCCACTGCGTGTCAGTGTAAATTGTAGAGGGGTTAGTTCCCCATACACAGGGCCACCATGTGAAAACTACAGTATATAGGGCTGTGGGTTGATTGCCTGTGCCCTCATCCGTTGGAAATTTCCAGCAGATTTCAGTGGAGGGTTACCGACAAAAGCCCTATGCTTTTTCGTTAGAGTTAAAATATGTAGGTTGTTAAAGGACCGTTTTATATTTAAGTGATTACGGTAATTTTAGAGCCCGGATTTGGGAATCCTTATGTTAATGAAAATGAAATTGCCTCACCTTATTTTTGCTGGGTCTTTGTTTGCTTCGATGTAGGGCGTGACGGTCATTTTCGGTGTAGGGTCGCCACGATGGGGTTACGCGGCGAATTTACTTAAGGTAATTAATATAGGCAGTCACTATATAAACCCCTGAAGGAATAGGCCTATCCTTTTATAGTCATTAGGTTTATATTATAAGGAATTCACTCAGGACTCTAGGGGGGACAAAGACATCCTCCGCGTTTAAAGCTTCGCTGTAACATAAACAGCCCTGAGAGCCGTTCCTTGGTTCTGGTGTATTATTTGCCGAACTAGCAAAATTTTTGTTTGGTCTGCTCCTTTGGTAGACTAAACAATAAATTGGGTTTTCTTGTTGCTATGTGAGGCTGATTCATACATACAGGTTCTTTGTACGTATGGCAATTCAATTATTTCATTCCCAATAGGCTATGTCGCCAATCCCGAGGCATTTTTGTATAGATATTTAATTCAATTAATTAATAATTTATATTTAATTATGAAATAAATGTACCACATATGATACCATGTTGTGAGCGCGTATAGTTTTTCCATAGTTAAGGTTTACCACAAGTTTTTATTATTCACCGACAGAAGTTCGGAGTGAATTAATGACATTTTTGTAATCGTCATGGTATCATCCCACTCAAATGTCATCATCTGTGGTCCGCAAATGCCAATGCACAAAAGTGAAAAAAAATCCCCTTTGCCAAAAGTGTTTCTTGATTTAAGAAACAATGTCACTCCATTCCCAGTCATGATAAAGGCACTAAATGGGAATGGCCAATATTTCCTAACCTAACCTAACCTAACCTAACCTAACCAATCGTAAAGCTAACCTAACTTAACATGGACCAAAGTGGGAAAGTCGTGGACGAGAATGATAATGGCATGAAGTGGGAATACATCGATTTGAAAATACCTCGTTTGAAATTCTCACTCTGCTTTCCCACTCTTGTGCTCCGAATGAAATATGATATTGAGTGGAAATAAAACTTTATTTTAAAACATTTTGTAACCTGTGGTCAGTTTTAATGTTTTAGGAAAATTAAAGAGTCGCTCTTAAGACATTTTTTCCGCATCTTATATCATGTTTAGAAATCAGACCTACCCATTGCTATTCTGTCAAACTCAAGAATAATATAAATTTGTTTAAATGCGTGTGTCCGGTCTGTGAGGCTGTTTAGACGACGGTCTTGTAAAATGTCCTTTTAAGTGTGTCTCAGTTTTGAAAATCGTTCAAACATTAATTTCACATAATTTTCCACACCCTGTTTTTATTTTTATTTTATATTCTTTAATGAATTAAAGTAATTTTTTTCTTCTTTTTAAAAATAATAATAATAATAATTTTTTTTCTTACGATAACAGGGGCGCAATTGAAGTAAAAAAGTTACGGGGTGGGGGACAACTTATATAATTACTCCCATAGATAATGAGTGCTTCTAAGAATAGGATTGTGTTCGTCCCCGGCCCCCTCCAATTTTTTACTCCAGTTACGCCCCTGTACAATAATGAAAATTAACTCGAAATGCGACATATCAAACCTATCCCTTTCTTAATATTTTCATTTCCGTGTCAAAAGTGACCTTTATGCTTTGAAGATCGAGTTGTTAAACCAATCGGATGCCTTGAGAGACGAATTCGAACTCAACACTCGTTTTAAGCCCTTCTGATTCAAACTTCAGTTTATTGTGTTTCATTATAAAGGCTCAGTTGTGGCATTTTGAAGTGAACAGTTTATTTTGAAGGAGTTTATCTATTCTCTTTCAATAACACTGCCCAACACCAATTTTGCTGATTTAATTCTAACACCTGTTTTTAGCTAACTTTGGTGTGCTGATTTCAAAAATCACCTTAGTTTTTGCCTATCACGTCAGGTTTTCGAGCAATCAAATACGGATATTTTGGAGATATCGCATTTTGGCAGGGTTATGCCCAATTTTTTTTCTTTTCAAAAAATAAGTTTTTACATACTCAGAATCAGCATGGAAAAGTAAACAATTGTGCAGGGAGTGAACTTTAATATACAATGGTAATATTCTAACAAAGTGATTAAAAGTGTTTAAATAAGCAAAAAATGAATCCATATTAAAGCAATCTCTCTCAGATCATGACGTCACGCTCACACCTGGGAAATCACAGATACCCAAGATTTTAATATGTTGTACATGACCTTTAGATTTAATGCACAGATTTGCGTATTCCACAGATAAAATTGTAACAGCAAAACAGCTGTTAACAGGTCTCAAAAATCATCAATTTTGATAAGCGCCCTTCATGGATCACCCAAAATAGGCATATTGCATTGCACGAAAACCTGATGTGATGGACAAAATCTAAGGTGATGTTTGAAATCAGCACATCAATATTATCCAGAAACAGGTCTTAGAATTAAATCAGCAGCAAAATTTTTTTTTGCTGGGCAGTGTAATAGTTGTGTTACATTTGTAGAATGAGACTAATTAGTTAGGCACGTATCATACCTTTCGTTACTTATAAATGTGTAAATAGTAATGGATTCATTACTATTACTATTACTATATGTAAGATTGTACTCGTATGTTAGGCTAAGTGGTTATGATTGTGAATGACCGCGATAAAGATGTTTTGTTTGTGTTTGCTTATAATTCTTCGTCTATATGAAGGGAGTGAGAAGTTCATGATCGTGCGTGGCGGAGTGTTTACTCCAGAATGAAACCATTGAAATCATACAAGGTACTATCGAATTTTCTTTGAAACCTTTTTGACACAATCTTACATTCACTGTCAGCGTCATAATAAACACAATGTTCCTAAATTTCATTTTACAATAGTTTCAATAGTTTAGAATGAAGGAATATGTTTATGTATAATTCAGTCGTCGATAGATATTGTCATTTCTAAAGGAAACAGAACGGATTTTATTGATCCTTTTAATAATTTGTATTCCGAAAAGAGGACTTCGTTTCTAAATCGTACAATTAATTGCGCACTAACTCTCTCCTTTACCAAACGTTTCATAATAATATCTTTGCTTAGAGTTTGATTTCGTCATTCCTTTATGGCATTACATCAGTTGTGTGAAGAACACTTTATCTTTCACAACTTGCCTTACTTTCCCGATGTATCTGGTTAGTGCGAACGACTGAAAAATGATCAGCTATAGGTTTCATACGCTTAGAACACTTCTTTTTTTGGTTTCCTTTTACGTTTAACGCCATGTGATGGTAACCCCCTTCTTCCTAGCAGATCTCTTCTTTCCGCCACGTGTTGGTAACCCCTTATTCCTGACAGATCTCTTCTTTCCGCCACCACGCATTTTTCTCTTCGCGTCTTTGATGATTTCATCCCGTGTGCACTTTAAATGTTTTTTTAGAGCTTCTTTAGGCTTAGTGCCCGCCAATATGTCCTCTACCGCGTTAAAACCTGTTTGTAACGCCTTCCTCCCTAGGTACCTGCCCCCCTCCCTCTTTAACAGTGGGACAGCGGTGCGTAGTATGGATGAAAAAATGGACCCAAGTCCACTAACCCGCTGGTATCTCACCCCTCGGTATACTGTGAAAGGCTTTCTGTCCATTATAACTCCGTGCGTCGAAAGTGTAGCTTCACTGTTAAGCTCCCGTCACCGAATGGGAAATTTTTGCCCTCAATCGTTCTTATATACAGGGTGTCCGAGAATTATCTGTACAATTTTTGGCTGTTATTAAAAGTCAACCATGAAGTGTAGAAATTCCAGTTTGTCCCATTTTACAGAGAATCTCATTAAGTTTTTTCTGATACCAAGTTTTGACAAGTTTTTTAGAAATTCCAGTGTCCAAACATTATCTGTACAATTTCATCTTTTAATAAAATTCTTGATAACACACGTAAAATTCTTAAACAAGATTATTTAGAATCTGTATTTTCAAAAGTTTCTTTTATTAAAGTAATGTTGTTACAAACATTCGATATGTGCACCATTAGTGATTCGCAAAACATCCAATCGATACTCCAAATGTTGCCATGTACGCTGCACATATCCACATCAATTCGCTCAATAGCAGCTGTGATTCTTGCTTTTAAATCATCAATGTCTGTCACCCGCGTACATTTCTAAAAACCTCGTCAAAACGTGGTATCAGAAAAAACTTAATGAGATTCTCTGTAAAATGGGACAACACTGGAATTTCTACACTTCATGGTTGACTTTTAATAACAGCCAAAAATTGTACAGATAATTCTCGGACACCCGGTATATATTGAGATATTAGTTATTAGATTAGTTGCGACATTCACATAATGGGGCATGTCATATGGGTCGGTACCTTTTCATCGCCGCCGACTCATCGCCAGCCAACTCATCGCCGATCCAGCTCATCGTCAGTCAACTCATCACCAGAAAAATTTAGATGTATACACAATATACACAATGGAAATTATAAATATTTTATATTTTGAATATTTTGATAATATAAGATTCTATATTCTAACTTTTCAATATTATTAATTAATAACTAGGAAAACCAACCAACTTTACTTTATTAACATGTTTATCTTCTAGAGAAAGCTGGCAACTTTACTTAAGCTTGAAAAAGATGTTAGTATCTTATATTTCTGTTAAGCTTCTACTGTTAAACTTCAGAAACCCTTCAAGATGGAGCATATTTCCAGCCAGCGAGGCAGAGAAAAATTTGCCAACAATAATAAATAATAAATAAATAATTTAATAAATAATAAATAATATAATGATTAATCATCTTTTCCTTTCCTAATCATTTTATTTTTTTTACTATTATTTGCGTTGTTTTATGAGCCATACTGGCGATGAGTTGGATCGGCGATGAGTTGGATCGGCGATGAGTTGGATCGGCGATGAGTTGGATCGGCGATGAGTTGGATCGGCGATGAGTTGGATCGGCGATGAGTTGGATCGGCGATGAGTTGGATCGGCGATGAGTTGGATCGGCGATGAGTTGGATCGGCGATGAGTTGGATCGGCGATGAGTTGGATCGGCGATGAGTTGGATCGGCGATGAGTTGGATCGGCGATGAGTTGGATCGGCGATGAGTTGGATCGGCGATGAGTTGGATCGGCGATGAGTCGTCCCATCCCCTGTCGTCATATGTAATACTCAAACTCCTTCCTCTATGGTTGGAGGTGAGCTATGCGTAGTAGGCGTGCCTGGGTATCCCCAACAAACTGGTGCTCCACTATATTGCTGAAAATATAGCACATGTCTGGGGGCTGAGAGCTTTCATCCAATTTCTCCATCTTCAATTGATACACTAAGCTGGACAAGTCATGCTGTGCCTCGTGAAAGGTGTCTCTTTGGAAGGCTGGTCGATATCACCCCTCGGTTATAATTTTGAACACTCTTCCGTCTTTACTATTTCTGTTAACCTTTGATTTTAGGATTAGAGTATGTGCAGGGTTTCCTTTGTTTACGATTTCGTATAATAAATCATTCGTAAGATTTGAGTTTTTTAAACTCACGTTTAAGTCTCTTACAACATCCTCAGCCGAACCATAACGCTCCGGCCCTAGTGTTACTTCTGTACTGTAAAACCGTGCAACCTTAGTCCGAGCCAGTGGTTCCCAAACTGTGTTCCGCGGAACCCTGGGGTTCCACAGAGGCTTAACAAGGGTTCCGTGACACGTTTTTTAATCAATCTAATCAGGTCTTAATATTAAGGTCTAATTAAGATTCTAATATTTACACATAATTTTACCTTCTGGCTTTTTGTCAAATAATATTTTATATTCTTATTCTGACTTGAAATGGCTCCATCGTGGATTTGGGATCACTAAGCGAAATTCATTAAGAAAGTATTTTCCAAAGTCGTAAGATCCACTCACTTGGCTGCGCAACCCATTTATTGACTCGAATATTTTGAAACAACAAAATTTTCCAATAAATGAAAAGCGCAGCTATTGATATTTCAACTGATCTGACACTCAAAAACTTTTGATAAGGATTCTTTGTTGTCTTTCTGGATAAAGCTTTTAAATCAATATCCCGATCTTACAAAACGAGCATTGAAGAATCTCCTCCCCTTTGTATCAACTTATATGTGTGAGGCTGGATTTTCTCGATATATAGCGACCATAAATAAGTACCGTAATAAGTTGGATGCAGCAGCGGATATGCGCCTACAATTGACGAACAACAAACCAAATTTCCAACAACTCTGCTGCACTAAACAAGCCCATAAATCACATTAAAGTACCCCAGTAAGGTATGTAAGTTTTGTCTGTAAGGGTTCCGACAGTTAGTAAAGTTTGGGAACCGCTGGTCCGAGCGATACGTATAGTTTCATCCCGAGTTACCCCGGCTTTTGCACACTCATTACAGTCTCTAAGAATCGTAAAAACGGTATCTTTATAATCAATATTTAAAAAGACGGTGTCCAGCTGAATTTCACATATCCCCACCTCATATGAATCACGACCCAATTCAATGGGCCCGTGAGTTCTGTTACAAAGTTGGCTAGTGTGTTGTTAGAGGTGTACAGACAGGGACGAAGAGGACGGGAGTGTGACGTAGAAATGGTTAGGAGCTATGTTGCATACTATTTAAGCTTCATTGTTGCAGCAGCTTTTATATAGTTGTTGAAGCTTCCTGGGTACCCTAGCCATTTCACCAGGTACATTTTTCTCTTTCCTGAACCTTTGCTTCCTAAAATTTTTTTCAATTTTAAACACATTTTTTCCTAAATTAAATGCCACTTTCTGCAACTCCTCGCGGTAAAAGCCTCCCGAGATCTCTTCTCCATTCAAATCTTCAACGTAATACATCATTATCTCACCTTTAGGTCTCATAGCTCTAACTTTAAAAATCTCGCATGTCCATCCTTGCTCAAAACCCTTCGCGAATTTATTTCCAGAATGTGACAGCCTTACATAGTCATTGATTTTGAAACGCGCAGATTGTGGTGGTGGTGGCGGCACTCCATCTCTTCTCGGGCGCTTGCCTCTTTCTAAAACATCGTTAGGTATTGTACTGATCGTACGATGGTGTGAACGGTTGTAGGATGAAGCCAATGAACCGAGAACGTTTATATATCTGTATGTGTTTTTATGTGTAAAATAGCGGTACATGCGTTCCTTTATGGTACGTTGAACTCTTTCAGCTAAAGAAGCCTTATGTATAGAATTGGAAGTGTAATAGCTGATATTAAACTCTGACAGCATGTTCTGAAAAGCGCGTCCTAGAAATTCTTTTCCCATATCAGTACAAAAATAGCCAGGAATCCTGTTTTCTTTCAACATCAGCGTTTTGACCGCTTTAGCAACTGTTTCAGGCGATTTATTTTTCAGGGGAATTAACCACAGGTATCTAGAGAATACATCTATTATGAATAGGATGTAACGGTAGTCATCGTTATACACAAAATATCTTTGCATGTCTGTTAAATCTGCCTGCCAAATAGAGTCAATCGAGGTGGCTGTTGTCTTGGCTGTTTTAAACCTTTTTCACCAGCTTATGAAGTGTATAAGCATCCTGTCCCCGCAAGAATCTCTCAACATCTTTTTTCCTTACACCATAAACACCTCTGTACAATCTATTAACGCCACCATAGGATGCTGGTTTAGAAATGTCATAATAGTGCTTACTTAATACGTTAGCCATTTGCGTATTTTAGAGGGACGTGGATAAGGTTGGGCGTCTACTCTCTTCTTTCTCCTCTTCAAAGACACTGCAGCTGCTGGGGACGAAGGTGTACTCAGTTGTGACACGTGCGATGCATGTTCCAAGTCTTTTAACCTATTCAGATTACCTATCAATGTTTTGGGGACATTTATTTGTTGCAGTCTTGCTTCAATATGCCTCCATCCTGTTGGTGAGGGCCTATCCCACTTTCTCACCAGATCATGAACAATATCAACGATATTGGACCCTTGTACCCTTGTTCCTTCAACAATGACCTCGCCTGTATCGGTCCACTGTATGATGGGGTCCTCACTCAATAGATTATAAAGACTTAACCCTTTATTCCTCAATGTATGGGGGAGGCTGTTTTTTAGCACATGTTCGATGTGTTGTGTTCCGTTGCTCTTTGGTTGCCCAGGTCCTGTGTCGCTATGCTCAGCGCTACTCGAGCTGTGCCTCACGGGGATCTCTGTAGGATGCTTATAATCTTCGTACTCATGAAGAAATTTCTGCAAAGCCTCTTGGTACAAGATCCTTTTCTCATCAGGTGCCTTTTCACTGATTAATAGGGCTAGCAACTCACTTTCCATTCTTTTAAACCTACTTTTACGGGGTTCTAGAACCGCGTCTGGAGTCTTTGAACTTTGTAATGAAGCATAAACCTCGTGCGAAATCACAACCACCTTCTTCATTATATTAATCTAGTCAGTAAAGGGCCCAAAACTGAAAATAAGATGGGCAGGAACGATCCTCCTCTTTGTACAATAATGCGCTTTTTCTTACCCACAGTCTGACTTTTATGAGCGAGCGTCCGTATTTATGTTCTTGTAATGACGTAAGCGAGTCTTCTGACAGGGTTTCATTGGTATATTACATTTTATAACATTAAGGCAGATTTCACAGATGCATTTTAAAAAGTCAGAGTCGATATTTTTAAAAAACATCTGCTGCAATGCCCGAGGCAGTCGTTGATAGATTTTTATTAATTCGCGGTATTTCTTTAGTCTGTTCGTCATTCTGGAATATACACGGTTTCAGGTTCGCTTGGAAATATATTCGTTCTTAGAAGCACCCTAAACGTGTTTCGCGGGTGACGGTCGCAAAGCAAATATCCATAACGCTGGTTTGTGACCTCTTTATAAACCTCCAAAAACTCCTTACGCTGATTCGGGAACATTTGACTGGCTAATACCCCAATTTGTGACACATCTCTACGTTGCGCGAATAAGACTAGATATTGCGTATTTAGCGACACATCGCGCATGTATCTATTTTTGAAAAATAGATTCTGGTTGATGAAGAACACGCTTATGTTAAGGTGGTGGGAGAATACTATAAATGTCTCGGCAAACGTTTTATCCATCTCCAACATGAGATCGTCAATTACGATGACTGTGTGTTCATTTCCCTTTAACGAATTAACGTCATAGACCCCCTTGTGGAACAAAACATCATCTTGGTACTCGTTGAACACTGATTGGTATGTCGAATAGCACCATATAACTTTATGCACAAATTTTGAGAACATTTCCCCCTTTTCTTTAATGATTTTAAGCATAAACACCGTTTTACCACAACCTGTAGGTCCAGATATAATACATGTGGATGGGCTCGTGATCCTGAATTTTTCTACAGATTCCATTTCTGACACGTCACACCCCTAAGTGGGTCATTTACAAAATATTACAAATAACGAGTGCTGCTCCTTATATTTTGCTTTCTTCTTCCACAGAACCGTGAATGACAACGATGTACAGCCCCCATCATCGATATTACGGATGAACCCGTTGGCCGTGCATCTACAGTACCCATCCCCGCCGATGCGCCCTCACCAGCGACACCTGTAGCACGAAACAGTTCAAAGCGGAGGTGTGATGACGAACCCTCCACGTCAGGTATAAAGCGTTCCAGGGTTGTTAGAACACCGGTAACCCCCAACCCTCAACGTCTTACGCAACAAACCCCACAATAGCGCCTTCCTCAAATATACTCCCTTATTTGTACTCCACAGTAGCTCCCCGTTCTGTTGAGGATGGCCTAACATTCGAGTTGGTGCGCACCGCAACCCCCACCCCGGCCTTCACTAGAAATCGGTATATAGTCAGGGTTGATCCTAGATCCATGTATAGCAACGGTATTGAACACGGATTACGGCGCGTAGTAGAGCGTATTGTAGAGTTTGCCCTTCAAAACCGCGACGAGCGTGAAGTCAGGACGAGGCTGTCCTTCGGATTCGGGTCAGATGACGGTGATGTAGATGATTTTTGGGTAGTAGTACCATTCAGGCGTTTGGCGGCTGAAGATGTAAAGTATATATTCGGTCGTATAATGCAGGCCTCTCAAAGTAGTATAGCCTTCAATATCGACAACTTCACGGTAAATATTGACCGTGTATTCCGTGTTGCGGGACATAGTGCCACACCTTATACTCTTAACTTCAATTCTCAGGCTATTTTTAGACGGCATATAAACGTCGATTCGTGGTTGCGGCTTTATATAGCAGTAGTCTTGGCTCGTATGTTTACTGTACTAAATACACAGGCCACAAAAATTTGGCTGCCTACGGTCGTGGAGCGTGCCCGTAAACTAGCTGTAAACTATGAACTTGAGTTTGATTGTAATATGGGTCCTGAAGAGCTGAGAAGGGTAGAACAGGAAATGAATGTTCGTATAGTTGTATTTGGACTGGATGATCGTCGTAGAACTGTATATGTTTTTAAAAGCAGTGTGAGAGATCGTACAAAACCCCTACTTATTTTAGGACTGTCAGGTACAACATATCTCCCCATCCGTAATATAAGGTGCCTTTACGCGAGTTATGATAAAAGTCGAAAATATGAACGACATCATGATTTGTGTAAAGGGTGTCTCGAGTTTGCGGATGATATAGTGAAACATTGTAAAGAATGTCACATGGTATGTGAGCAGTGTAAAAGCACCAAATGTGAAAGCCGTGTAGTTGAAATTGAGAGGAGGGATTGTAATGTGTGTAGACGCACATTTTTCAATAATAACTGTTTTGAGTTCCATAAATCAATTGGCACGTACAGGAAAATGAGAATCTGTGAATGTGGTATGTTTCACATGAGGGATAATTGGGGAAAGTTTACCCATAAATGTGATGAAATTCACTGTCCTACATGCCATGAGAAATATAAGGCGGTTGGGAAAAAACATGTATGTTATATGAAAGACGCCAAACCTAAAAACAACCCTTGTATAACTGTGTATCACGATATAGAAACATACACGAACGCTGAACCTAAAGAGGTAATTCCGCATTTACTTGTGAGTCAGACTATCTGTGATGAGTGTATGGGGATCGAGTGTGATGAATGTCACAAATGTGGAAAACGGACAAACGTTTTTAAAACGAATGCCCACGATAGCCCTGTGAAACTATTTGTGTCCTATATTGTCAAGTTAGCGGACAAGTTAAAAAAAATGACACTGTATATTCTTGCCCATAACGGGGCAAAATTTGACACACAGTTCCTTTGTAAGGAGTTGCTTGAGCACGAGTCCTCTGAGATATTTACAGATGATCCATTGAAAAGAGGCAACAAATTAATACAGATGCAAATAAGAGGTAATGTACAATTTAAAGACACTTTATTATTCACACCTTGTAAATTAGCAAAGCTACCCAAGGTGATGGGGGTAGCAGCTGAAGTTTCAAAAGGATATTTTCCTTACACATTCCTTACTAGCGAAACTTTAAATTACGTAGGACTACCTCCACCCAAACATTACTTTAACTATGATTGTATGAGCACATATGAACGTGAAGATTTTGACCAATACTAAAGGAAAAAACTAATAAGATTGTTTTAACAGGTATACTTCCTCGAATTATCCAACGTAGCGATTTCTACAGCAAGGCGACCTATATCAACAATAACCTAAAGTCTCTTTGCCAACAGGAAGGAGTGCATTTTACAAATTTTTGGAACAGTTTCTACGGCAAGAGGGACTTGTTCCTCGGAGATGGACTTCATCTTAATGACGTTGGAGTTGCGCGTTTAGGAAGACTATTTCATAATACTGTCTCTTCTTTTCAGGCTACCGTAACTCGAACGGTCCCGGCGTAATTTCCTCAAATTTCCCCTGCGCTCGCGAAGGTGTCGCAATTACAAACAATTTGAAGGTTCTGTCCTTAAATGCTCGTAGCCTACGAAATAAAAGAAACGAATTTTTTTCTTTAATTGCTTGTAAAGACTATGATATAATTGCGATAAATGAATCGTGGCTTAGCACTGAAACTCGTGACTTTGTACAGGAGTATCAAATTAAAGGTTATAGACTTTTTGTTAAAAACAGAATAGATAGGCGAGGAGGCGGTGTTAGTGTTATGTTGTATATCAAAGATAATACTGCGAACGTTATAGAAGTAAAGCACAGAATTCCAGAACCGATAGATTCGACTATAGCAGAACTTAAATTGAACGATTTCAAAATTGTTGTTGCGGTTATATATAGGCCCCCTAATCAGACAGCTGATACGGACGAAGCGTTATAGCGTGAACTAAAGAGAATAATAGATAGTGAGCAGGCCTTAGTTATGGGCGACTTTAATTGCGCCAACGTAAATTACGATACAGTGCAGGGAGACGCGGAAGGTAATCGTTTAGTTAATTTTCTCGAGGATAGCATTCTTATTCAAAAGGTTGGGGAACCTACGAGGTTGGACAGTATTTTAGATTTAGTAATAACTACGGATGATAGGCCAATCACGGATTTTCAGATAATAGAACCGTTAAGCAATAGCGATCACAATATGATAGAGTTTGTTCTCTCAGTAAGTCACTCGAAACCAGCTAGCTCGACTAAAATTCCTAACTTCTAGCACGCAAACTTTTGTAAATTTCGAAATGAATTGTCACACGTCAATTAGAAAATGTAATGGGGATCTCCAACGCAAAACTAATGTGGGAATCGTTTGAAACAGTATTTAGGACTATAAATGAGGAATGTGTACCGTACAAAATTAAGCGTGCGAAAGTAAACAACAAACCCTTCTAGAGTAGGAGACATTATAAAGAGTAGAGATAGGGCTTATAAGCTACATAAGTGCGATAAAGACAATTTGTGGTTACGAAACAATTACATATCTCTAAGGCGTGAAGCGAAAAGTGTAATAAAAAAGTCCAAGCGCGAATTTCCATAGTTCGTGACGGTAAAGAAAACCCCAAGCGATTCTTTCAATACGTCAACAATAGAAATCCAGTAAACAGTGTCTTGAGGCCGTTGAAAAATGTTAACGGAGAGATAGTTTCTGAAAACAAGGAAATGGCTACCTTGCTAAACGATTTTTTTACGTCAGTTTTTACTATAGAAGATGTAACGAATATCCCTACGGTCATAGACATAATACCTTTCGATAATGGTAATATGTTGGATAATATTGTGGTTAGTGAAAGGGAGGTAATGCGATATATTGATAAAATGAAAATGCGTAAATCACCGGGACCGGATTTCATATATCCCATACAACTAAAAGAATTAAAAGATAGCATTGTTGTGCCGCTATCAAAGATTTTAATGGGTCTATTTCTGAGGGGTGCGTACCAGATAAGTTCAAGTTAGAAAATGTAACACCTATCTTTAAGAAAGGCGATAAAGGTGCGGTGGGTAATTATAGGCCAATCAGTTTAACGTCTGTTGTAGGTAAGCTATGGAATCAATAATTAGGGATCGTATAGTCGAACACTTAGAATTGCATAACTTGGTTAGAAATACGCAGCACGGTTTTAGGCGAAACAAATCTTGCTTAACTAATCTTTTAGAATTTTTTCAAAGCGTGGTTGAAATTTACAATAGTCATCGGGCAGTTGATGTAGTGTATTTAGATTTTCTAAAAGCGTTTGACACCGTACTGGACAAAAGACTCATTGAAAAAAACCTAAGGCTCATGGAATCAGGGGTGTAGTAATAAATTGGCTAGAAGAGTGGTTGCGAGGTAGGAGACAGAGGGTGGTCGTTGATGGAGCGGAGTCGTGTTGGGCGAATGTAGCGAGTGGCGTTCCTCAGGGTTCTGTATTGGGCCTCTTGCTTTTTCTTATATATGTAGAAAAGTGTTTCTACGAGAAAATAAATTTGTGTTAAAATTTAAAGATATTCTGTTTGTATAAATTAAAATATTAATCCTTTAAAAGATATTATTTTGTTCATATAAATTAAAACAGGACTCCGTTAAAATTCTTAATATTTGTATAAATTGCCTCAAGCCCAGATTCTCTGGCACCCTTTCGATAAGCCTAACGATGCTCTCCACAGTTGCCACATCTATAATCTTAACAGAGATTCCTAAAATTCTAAATGTTCTTTTCGATTAGTATAAAACTACAATTGTATAAATTCTTTTGCTAATATCATTTTATACCAATTCTCTTGTTAATACCATTATTAGAGTAGGAATATACAAGTAAATAAAGCTTTGGTAAACGTGGCACCACGGGGTTTTCTCAAGGAGGAAATGAACACGCCTTGAGGGAGTCATGCCTCAGCTTCGAGAGGTAGAGAGTTAGAGTCTCGCCTCGGCCTCGAGTGGTTGTGAGTGTTCCGCCCTTGGGCCGGGCCGTTTCGGCTGGTCCCCTTAGCTTTTTGATGTAAGCATTTGCCCGTTAATAACTTCTCTTAAACAAGTGTTGTGTTAAGGGTGTTTATTAGTGATTTCAACTTTGTGGAAATAAAGGACTAACAAAGGAAAACTCGTCATTTTATATCCTTCCAACGGAGAAAAGCATTCCCTTCTCTCAACGGACTGAGAGAGAGCGGACGCCATCAACCGAGGGTATAAATTGTTGTCTTCGAAATTCGCAGTCAGAATAAAATAATTAAACGGTATAAACTTCCTTGTGGGTGCGAGGAAGTGACATACGAAGAACACCTGTGAAACGTCGGAGATGGTGTAACGAAGCATAATAACATCTTATCCGACATTGGAGACCTATACCAGGATTTAAAGAAGAAATCATTCACCCGCCATTTTGCCGAGGAGCAGAAATTGAAAACCTGTGAGCAGAACCCCGCCACAGGGACATCAACGCATCCGAAACGAACGTCGGATTTCAGTGGAACCACGCACTTGTTTAGAGAGAGGATTATAACGGAAATTATTAATCGGGCACGCGGAGAGGAATTTTACGAATTAAATTTCTCTTGGAACGTCTATGCGACGCACAGCATTGGCGTAAATTCCCACAACGAAGAGTGGAGAAATCATCGAAATTGGAGAAGATTCTAAAAGCCGTTAATCGTCAACGAGCAACGTTCTTCAAGGGAGGAATGAGAGACTGCGAGGGTCGGGCGTGTTCGATTCTGTGAGAGCACCTCATGCGGAAACGGTTTCGCCTTCGTGGATAAGCGCGGAGAGTCGAACGCATTCGACTCTGCCCAACGAAATCATCGGAAACTGAGAGGACTCACTCAGGAACGAAAACAGACGTTCTCTCAAGACGAGACGGAGAAAAACGAAAACAAACGTGCTTTCAAGACGGAATAAAAGGAAATAGAGAAATCTCGGTAACTGGAGTAAAAGTGCGTTTGGCAAGTAAGAGTAACATTAGTATGAATAAAAGGCAATAAATAAATAAATAATGGGAAAAAAAAGTGTTTACCGCATTGGTTTGAAAAAAAAAGGGGGAATTTTCTTTTAATATTGTTCTCTCTTGGGCTGAAGATTTGTTTTTCCATTATTATTCTTCTTTTGTTGATAGAAGATTTGTGGGTTTTTTTGGTGCATGCAGTGTTTTACGAATATCGGTAAATTGCAGTATATATCTATTGTTCGTAAACAATTTAATTTTCATTGGTGAGTTAAAAACGGTTTTTTTGTTTGTCGGTGTTTACAATCAATTAAATTCAATTTTTCTTCTTTTCGGTTTTTGTGGTAAAAGGGAAAAATTGACAGGTTTGTTTTTATATGCAGTAATTGGTTATTAAATATATAAGGATTTATATATTTTATTGTGGGTAACGAAACGATTTCTGCAAAGTACATGGTAAATTTATGGAATTTGAGAAAAAAAAAAAATTTAAAGTGAATATTTAATTTTTTTTTAATTGGAATTGTCCCACATTGGGTTAACAGAAAACGGAATTTTGGATTTGAGTTTCATTTTATTGATTGAAATTTATTGTACCAAATTTGTGTATATATAGTTCGTGCGTGTGTTTGGCTCGTTTCACGCGCGCGCGGATTGGCGCGTTTCGGCGCATTTAGATTTAGTAAAAAGGATTTTCTTTCCTTTTTCTCTTGCTCTTTCGCGTCGATGCGCGAACTTTTCTATTCTTGCTTTAAGTGGTTATTGCGTTGGAGCGCAAATAGTTTTGTCTTTGTTTTTTTGTGCTTTTTTGGGTTTAAATTAGAATGAATTAGTACATTTCGAGTAATGTATCGAAATTGACAGGCAAGTTTTTCATCTTCGTTGGGATGATTTTATTGTTTGTTTAAACTAAAAATAGCTAATCTCAAGCTTAAGTTTTTCTGCTTAAATTCTGTTGTATATACGGTATTAGGGATAATTTTTTTTTTTTGTGTTTCGCTTCGCCTTCCTCGTTGGAAGTCCTTTTTTTTCTTTCGTTGTTGTCGAAGAAAAGTGGATAGATGTGATTATCGGACGAATAATGTCCCTACGGTTCCCAATTTTTACGTGGACGAATGCGGTAACGTGGTACCCCCATACGTGGACGAATGGTTGGACGCATTAGAGGGATATTACGTTCATTGTCACGTTCGCGGTGATATCGCAAAGATTCACTTCTTAGACGATGTAGACGGAAGTGCTCTATGAAGTGACTGTCCCAGACATCACGAGGGAAGTTCTCGATGAGGGAAATTTTCCGGGGGAAGTGGTCTGTGACGAGATCATCCCAGATGAAGTCCGGTCTCTGACGAGATCGTCCCAGATGAAGTCCCTGCTCACGACGCAATAGGGAGCATTGCGCGGATTTTTCGAGGGATCCCCATTTTTATGCAAATTTACGTGAGGTCACGGAGAACTCGCCTATGTCCCTCGGACAAATGCAAGCTCGGTTTATGACCTTGACGAATTCGGAAGAAAATTGTCACTCTTTTCTCTCCCCACCAAAAAGAGTGTTGCATCTCTGCATCGCTCTACGGGACAACGTTCATTCGATTCTGTTCTTTCTAACCAGAAGGTTCGGAAATCGAAACTGGAGCCATCTGCCACTTTGATTTCACTCCAAAAAAAGACCGAATACACGAAACGAAGAACAGTAATCCTAACGTCGGTTTATCCCATTTACAAATTGTTTTTTACCCTATTTCCAGTTTAAGTGCTACCACACGTACCCCCTATACCCGTTTAGGCTATACCCGTGCATTCATGCACTACGTACTAAATTATTGAAAGACGCTCGAGACGTGGAATGATTGATGTCGGAGGCAATTAGCCACCAACGCGTACATCCAGAAACTTGAGCAATGTCAACACAAAACCTCTGAAATTTCATACCTTCCAAGTTATAGAGTTTAGTCAATTCCAAAATTAAAAAAAAAGGGTTCTCAAAACGACAATATAAACTTGCAGAATTCGTATAAATTTCTCTAAATTTTTGTTCTCTTAACGTTTGATAAGACAATCGCGTATGATTTAAAAGTGTATGCACACGGTGAACTTAGACCAGTGTAAGTAAAAAAGTGGACCTAAAGAAATCAGACTCCAAGTGCTCAAAGGACACACAAGTGACAGTTAATTATAAGTGGTCATTAGTACATAAGTCTCAAGGACACGCAAGTGACCGTTAATTATAAGTGTTCATTAGTGCATAAGTATAAATTTTAAGGTAAAATTTAACTGATAAATATAGTGGATTAAGTACGAAGTAGTGGTATTTTGTTTAACTATTCCTTTGTCTCTATGTACATATAAGTGTTCATTAGTGTATAAATATCGATTTTAATGTAAAATTTAACTGATGAGTAGAGTAGATTAACTACTAAGTAGCTGTGTTTTGTTTAACTATTTCTTTTGTCTTTATGTAACATTACATCCAACTACTTCTTCAATAATATCTTTGTCTTTATAAAACCCTACATCCAACTACTTTTGTTTGAGAGGATTTTTGCAAACGAACCCCCGAGTACCAACTCTGGGAGGGGAGCCACGTAGAAAAGTGTTTCTACGAGAAAATAAATTTGTGTTAAAATTTAAAGATATTCTGTTTGTATAAATTAAAATATTAATCCTTTAAAATATATTATTTTGTTCATATAAATTAAAACATGACTCCGTTAAAATTCTTAATATTTGTATAAATTGCCTCAAGCCCAGATTCTCTGGCACTCTTTCGATAAGCCTAACGATGCTCTCCACAGTTGCCACATCTATAATCTTAACAGAGATTCCTAAAATTCTAAATGTTATTTTCGATTAGTATAAAACTACAATTGTATAAATTCTTTTGCTAATATCATTTTATACCAATTCTCTTGTTAATACCATTATTAGAGTAGGAATATACAAGTAAATAAAGCTTTGGTAAACGTGGCACCACGGGGTTTTCTCAAGGAGGAAATGAACACGCCTTGTGGGAGTCATGCCTCAGCTTCGAGAGGTAGAGAGTTAGAGCCTCGCCTCGGCCTCGAGTGGGTGTGTGTGTTCCGCCCTTGGGCCGGGTCGTTTCGGCTGGTCCCCTTAGCTTTTTGATGTAAGCATTTGCCCGTTAATAACTTCTCTAAAACAAGTGTTGTGTTAAGGGTGTTTATTAGTGATTTCAACTTTGTGGAAATAAAGGACTAACAAAGGAAAACTCGTCATTTTATATCCTTCCAACGGAGAAAAGCATTCCCTTCTCTCAACGGACTGAGAGAGAGCGGACGCCATCAACCGAGGGTATAAATTGTTGTCTTCGAAATTCGCAGTCAGAATAAAATAATTAAACGGTATAAACTTCCTTGTGAGTGCGAGGAAGTGACATACTGAGACTACCTTTAACGGATCCGCCATATCCGACATATATATTAACGATTTAGATGTCGGCCTAGTCAGTACAGATTCAAAGTTTGCGGATGACACGAAGCTGGGTGGTAGGGCGATTAATGACGAAGATAGAGGTAAAATCCAGGAAGATCTGAATAAAATCGTTGATTGGTCATTCACATGGCAAATGAGATTTAACGTCGATAAGTGCAAAATTTTACATATAGATTTGCGTAACGGTAATTTTGCGTATAGTATGTCATGGAAGATGTTAGCAAGCGTAGAGCAGGAAAAAGATTTAGAAGTTATAGTCACCGGTGATTTAAAAGTGGCGAAACAAAGTACAGCATCAGACAATAAAGCAAACAGAGTGCTAGGTTTTATAGCTATGAATTTTGAGTACAAATTGCGCGATATTATTGTTCCTCTTTATAAATCATTAGTTAGACCCCATTTGGAGTACGCGATCCAATTTTGGAATCCACACATGCGAAAAGATATAGAGAAAATCGAATGAGTTCAAAGACGAGCAACTAAGATGATTCCGTCGCTTAGGTCAAAGTTGTACGAGGATAGGCTTAAAGAGTTAAAATTGACTACACTCGAGACTAGGAGGCTAAGGGGTGATCTAATCCAGGTTTTCAAAATTATGAATGGGTTCGATAACGTAGATAGAGAAAGCTTTTTCGAAATATATCAGTATAAGAGGACTAGAAATAATGGGTGTAAGTTGACAAATAGAAGGTTCGAGACCGCAGTTGCCAAAAACTTTTTTTACGAATAGAATAGTAAATAGGTGGAATAGTTTGCCGGTAGAAGTAATTAGTAGCACGTCTAGAAACATGTTTAAAAATCGATTAGACGCATATGTTGACAGATTGCGTATAGTTTAAGGTAGTAAAACTGAGGCTTTGTGGTTCGAAACCCACGTAAAATTGTAGGTTCCCTCTGCCACCACGAAGGACATGCCCAATACACAATCACGAACACAGTTAGGTAGACCAGCCATGAGTGGATCCTAGGGTCTTTGTTGGTCTGAAACATTATAACATTATATATATATATATATATATATATATATATATATATATATATATATATATATAGATACACACACGCACACACACACACATATATATATATGAAAATTATTTCACGAAAGTAACACGTGAAAAATATTTATGACCAAAAAACCACGAAAGAAAGGAAACACAGAATGGTGCTGAAGCGCTTTCATCTAATGACATCCTCAGGAACACTGAAGTAAATAAAGAGTTCGAGACTATATGTAGTTCACAAATATATATATATATATATATATATATATATATATAATATTTAGGAGAAATCCAATGACAAGGAGAAATGTAAATGCCATGAAAAGTCTTCTTTAATGCGCAACGTTTCGAGCAATACGCTCATCTTCAGGCTGTTTAATAACAATGTGAAATTAAAATCAATATTGAATGAAAAACAAAACAGAAAATTTCTATAACCTATTCGTAAAGACAAATTTTAAAAGACTGAGAAAAGAGGGTTAAATTCTAAGTTATACAGATTTACATATAAAAATTAAGAAGCTATTTTTAACTACATATAGTAAATGTGAAATTAATACACTGGAAAAATTAACAATAGTACACTGGAATAATGGAACTAGCTACCTTACACTGCAGTATCCGAGGCTGACTAATTTGAACAGAGACAAGAACGGGAAACACAAAAGTTGGCGAGGGCGATTGGGGAAGGAGGGATTATAAGGAATTGGGGAAGGAGGAGGGATCATAGCAAATTGAGAGGGACGGCTGATGAGTCAACATTCAGACTAGGGGACAATGCTTTAATGAAAAGCGATTCTAAAATTCTTAGTGAGTTGGGACAAGTATTACAACCAAGAATTTTAAAATTGTCTAAAGTGACATCGATTTGACATTTAATGCTGTGTTCACGAATACTCGAGGCTTCTTTAGTTTTTAAAATTTTACCTCCTTGGTAAAAACTTCGATTCAAAAAAGTTTTTTGTCAGTTTTGATGTTAAGTCACTTTTCACAAATGTACCTGTATCTGAAACTATTGCCATTATTTTAGATAGGGTTTTTAGCTCAGTTGATAATTTTCATGGTTTTTCATTGTCTCATTTTAAGGAACTTTTAGAATTGGTCTTCAAACAATGCTATTTCACTTTCAACAATAAGGTTTACCAACAAATTGATGGGGTAGGGATGGGATCACCAGTCGGACCGCTAGCAGCTGACTTTTTTATGACTCATTTAGAAAGTGTAATTTTTAGACAATCTCCCACTCAAGCCAATTTTCTATCGACGCTTCGTTGATGATTCGATAGCAGTCTTTGATAATGCGGTACAAGCGCAACAATTCTTTAACTTCCTAAATTCTTTGCACCCCAATATAACGTATACAATGGAAACTGAGCAAAATGGCTCCCTCCCCTTCTTAGATCTTTTAATTTCGAAAAACGGTGATTCTATTACTACATCAGTTTACAGGAAACCCACTTTCACTGGTTTGGGCATGAATTTTTTTAGTTTTACTGATTTCAACTATAAGATGTCTTGTATTAAAACTCTCCTGTTCAGAGGATATAATTTGACTTCTAATTTTACCTTACTTAATGATGAATTTAATAATCTAAGATCATACTTTACTAATAATAGTTTTCCTGTTCAATATGTAGACAAACTAATTAGATCCTTCTTAAATAATGTGTATAGCCCTCAACTTCCATGTATTACAGTGCCGAAGGATATAAAATATTTCTTGGTACCCGAAATGGGTCCTTTGAATAAGGAATTTAAGCTTAAATTTACAAAATTGTTAAGGAAATTTTTTTATCATACTGATTTCCGCATCATATTTATTAATAAAACGTCTTTAGGTAGCTTTTTCTCAGCGAAGGATCGAACTCCTGACTCGTTGCGTAGCGGTGTTGTATATTTATTTACCTGCCCTAGGTGTCTCCTTGGGAATTACATTGGCAGCACTGTTCGCTCTCTCAGGGCTAGATTTTGTAGTGAATACTCTTATTTTAGTTTCAAGATAAATGTTAATTTTACCGTCTTGAATTTCGGAATAGTATAAATTCATTTTAAATTAGTTACCCCATTATAATTCAATTGTGAACCACATTAATACTAATTTTATGTATACTATATTATTTTATTGTATGTAAACATAATTAATTATATATCACAATTGTCAGTTAATCATTTATATTCAAATATTTATTTTAATCTAATGCCATGTCCATTTTGCAAATAAATAATAGAAAACCAAAGGTTATATTTTCCACCTTTGGTACTGTCGTAGTTTCGCCTAACGGACTCAATACGGCTAGTGAGATAATCACTGGTTGGCACTTAACTAGCGGCAGTGCTTATGGCTACATCATCCAGGTTAACCTATACCGGATAGATGCGCTACGGTCCCAAGCCGTAGCTTGCCTAGGCCAACGACGACGACGACGTAAACCAACAATTGGTGACCCCCGGAGTTGGGTTCCCCCCTTTTACCCGAATGACTAGGACTAGACTGTAATGTCGTTCGTGCCCATCACCCCCTTCACCCGAACGACTAGGACTAGACTGTAACGTCGTTCGTGCCCATCACCCCCTTCACCCGAGCGACTAGGATCAGACTGTAATGTCGCTCGTGCCCTCTGCCCCTCACCCCTGCCCGTGCGCTCTGTGCCTGCGCTCGTCTCAACCTCCACTCCTTCGTTGGGAACTTGTCGTCTTGCTTGTACGTCAGCAAGCATAGGAGAAGATGCCTGACGACGCTGGTGCCATCTCCCACTTGAGCGTAAAGCTCCCCGTCTTCTGGCCGGGTGATCCATTTATTTGGTTCCACCAAGGAATCACAATTCAACTTGGGAAGGATCACCACTAGCAGGACGAAATACGATCATGTTTTGTCCTCTCTACCAGCGAGCATCATCTCTGAAGTCCGTGACGTCATCGTATCTCCTTCCACGAGTGAGGACCCGTACAACGATCTGAAGTCTGCCATCCTGCGCCGCACCACTGTCTCCGAGCGTGAGAAACTACATCAGTTAATCTCAAAAGAAGAACTTGGAGACCGTAAGCCCACTCAAATGCTGAGGGCTATGCAGTGCGCTCTAGGCGAACGCGCACAAACCTTCGATAAGGACATCTTTAGACAGTTGTTCTTGCAGAAACTTCCTCCATCAGCTCAGCGTGTCTTGGCCACTATGGATCCTGCTACTCCAGTTGATAAACTAGCAGAAACTGCCGACAAAGTAGTGGAGATTGACACAGCTCCGGTCAAACAACGTGAACACACAATCGGAACTGGAGTTGAAAGTGGAAGAGTTAAGTCAACAATCAACCACGTTTGTTCTCTGCTACAAAATCAACGGCAAAGAAGCCATTCTCGGTCAAGATTTACGAAGAGGCATCGTTCGAGTTCCGGGAAGATCTGCTTCTACCACGCCAAATTTGGAAAGAAGGCTAGGAAGTGCATCTCCCCTTGCAATTTTTCGTCGGGAAACCCCAGCAGCGAGTCCTAATGGCGTCTAGTACTCGCACTGCCAACCTGTTATTCATAAAGGACAGGAACTCTGGTGTCAATTCTTGGTCGATACCGGAGCGTCAGTCAGTGTATTCCCTCAAAAATCTGGTCATACGCACTCGGAATCTCCGCCTCTATACGCTGCTAACGGTTCACGCATACCCACGTACGGTACTCAGTCGCGTGAACTAAACTTGGGCCTTCACCGATCCTTCAAGTGGATTTTCATCTGTGCTCAAGTGCGGCATCCCATAATCGGCGCTGACTTCCTCCAGCATTTCAAACTCCTGGTGGATCTTGACAAGCGACGCTTATGCGACCAGGCCACACTGCTTTCTGTTCTTGCCAAACAGGTTTGCCCTTCCGGACGCCTCGAACTCTGCACTTTCCCTCGTTCCCCCTAATTCCATGTACCAGTGCCTTTTCCAGCGATATCCAGGAATTCTTCAACCGATGCAGATGGGTGATACCATTAAGCACACCATTACCATCACATTACAACAAAAGGTCCCCCTGTGTTTGCAAAACCCAGACGTCTTGCCCCGGACAAACTGAAAGCTGCCAAATCGGAATTCCAGCTTATGATGGATCTTGGGATAATAAGACCTTCCAAAAGCAGTTGGTCCTCTCCCCTACACCTGGTCCAGAAGAAGTCAGGAGACTGGAGACCATGTGGGGATTACCGGTTTTGAATTCGACAACCATCCCGGACCGATATCCGGTACCAAATGTCCAAGACTTTACTTCTCTTCTCCACGGCAAATCTATCTTCAGTAAAATAGATCTCGTTAAGGCTTTCCACCACATTCCCGTAGAGCCTTCGGATATTCCCAAGACTGCAGTTTGTACACCATTTGGGTTATTCGAATTTTTGAAGATGCCGTTCGGGCTACGGAATGCTGCGCAAACCTTTCAGAGGTTTATAGATGAGGTCACCAGAGGCTTAGACTTTGTTTATGCCTACATCGATGATTTTGCTTGTGGCCAGCTCAACGGAAGAGGAACATAAGGAACATCTTTCACTCCTCTTTCAACGTTTTAGAACAATACGGTGTTACTATTAATGCATCTAAGTGTGTGTTTGCACAGCCAACCTTGGAATTTCTTGGTCACACGATTTCGCAGCACGGAATTACCCCCCTTCAGGACAAGTGTGAAGTGATAAAAAATTACCCTATGCCAAATAATCAGCGTGAGTTACGTCGGTTTCTAGGTTTGGTAAATTATTACCACAAGTTCATTAAAAAACTGTGCCAGTGTTCTTGCTCCTCTACACGCTATGATCACACACAAACGCAAGGTAACGAAATTGTTATGGTGTAGCGATAGTTTACAGGCGTTCGACAATGCCAAAAATGCTATCAATAGTGCATTGTCTCTGTCATTTCCTATCAGTGATGCCCCCCTAACTCTGACGGTCGATGCATCAGATGTTGCGATCGGTGGAGTGTTGGAACAAACCATTAACGGTCAACAAGCACCCATCGCATTTTACTCGAAAAAGCTGCAGCCAGCCCAAACGCGTTATAGTGCTTTCGGACGTGAACTTCTTGCTATTTACTTAAACGTGAAGTATTTTCAACATTTCCTTGAAGGCCGAGAGTTTTGTGTTTTTACCGACCACAAACCTTTGGTCACTGTCTTCAATAAAAACAGCTGTAACCACTCTCCCAGAGTCATCAGGCAACTCGATTATATCTCGCAATTTACCACAGATATCCGCCACATCAAAGGTGTCTTGAACACTCCAGCGGATGGACTCTCAAGAATAGAGATTACTTCTGTTACCCTCAGCTCTACACTATGGAATGCTATTGCACAGGATCAAGATAAGGATACGGAACTACAAGAACTGCTCAGAGAAGACTCCACTCACTCACTTTCCCTCAAGAAAATGAGTATGCCAGGATTGTCTGTGCCCCTCTATTGCGACGTATCAACAGCTGCTATTCGCCCTTATGTCCCTCCATGTCACAGAAAAGCAGTCTTCACGGATCTTCATAAGCCCTCCCATCCTGGTATCCGTGCTTCGCAACACCTGGTTACCTCTCGCTTTGTTTGGCCCTCGATGCGGAAGGATGTCAAACATTGGACCAAAACGTGCCTTGCCTGCCAGCGTGCCAAAGTCCAAAGGCACACCAGGTCCCCCTTTGACGCATTTCCGCCCCCATCCCAGCGATTTGAGGTAATTCATGTAGACATTGTTGGCCCTCTTCCAGTGATTCAAGGCCAACGTTATCTGCTCACCTGTCTCGACCGCTTTTCCAGATGGCCTGAAGCCATCCCACTTCCTGATATCCAAGCGGACACTGTTGCAAGAGCCTTTCTTCATGGATGGGTATCAAGATTTGGATTGCCGACAAAAGTCATCACTGACCAAGGTCGCCAATTTGAGTCTTCGCTTTGGAAGAAGTTTACCAGCTTGTTGGGTACAGTACATGCGCATACCTGTGCGTATCATCCGCAAGCTAACGGCCTCGTCGAACGCTTCCATCGCCAGCTGAAGTCATCCCTTATGTGTCACGAAGACTCCCATTGGATGGATAAGCTTCCACTCGTGTTGCTTGGTATTCGCTCTGCATTTAAGAGTGATCTGAAGACTACAGCGGCCGAACTAGTCTATGGAACAACACTGCGGCTACCAGGTGGCTACTTCACTGCAGGAGATAAGTCATGTGATCCTACGGAATTCGCTCAAACACTTTCCTCTCACATGCAGTCCCTTCAGCCTGTTCCCCCTCGATTGACTAGCCAACAGAACATCTTTGTTTCCCCAGCCCTCCAATCTTGCACCCACGTTTTCGTTCGTGTACCTCTCCCAAAACGGCCTCTCCAATGTCCATATGACGGGCCTATGAAGTTCTCCGACGTACGCGCAAATCATTTCTCATCCAGCGCGGTTCCAAGGTCGACAAGGTTTCTATCGATCGTCTTAAGCCTGCGTTTTTGGAATCAACCTTAAGCGAGGTACATGTAGCTACCAAAAAGGTCCAGCGGAAATCTGTGTCGTTCGGAACTCTTTGAACTTCCTCTCTGGTGGGGGAGTGTGTAGTGAATACTCTTATTTTAGTTTCAAGATAAATGTTAATTTTACCGTCTTGAATTTCGGAATAGTATAAATTCATTTTAAATTAGTTACCCCATTATAATTCAATTGTGAACCACATTAATACTAATTTTATGTATACTATATTATTTTATTGTATGTAAACATAATTAATTATATATCACAATTGTCAGTTAATCATTTATATTCAAATATTTATTTTAATCTAATGCCATGTCCATTTTGCAAATAATAATAGAAAACCAAAGGTTATATTTTCCACCTTTGGTACTGTCGTAGTTTCGCCTAACGGACTCAATACGGCTAGTGAGATAATCACTGGTTGGCACTTAACTAGCGGCAGTGCTTATGGCTACATCATCCAGGTTAACCTATACCGGATAGATGCGCTACGGTCCCAAGCCGTAGCTTGCCTAGGCCAACGACGACGACGACGTAAACCAACAATTTCATTCGCATATGGGAATAAGTGGCCGAACAGGTAAAATTTTAAAAACTAAAGAAGCCTCGAGTATTCGTGAACACAGCATTAAATGTCAAATCGATGTCACTTTAGACAATTTTAAAATTCTTGGTTGTAATACTTGTCCCAACTCACTAAGAATTTTAGAATCGCTTTTCATTAAAGCATTGTCCCCTAGTCTGAATGTTGACTCATCAGCCGTCCCTCTCAATTTGCTATGATCCCTCCTCCTTCCCCAATTCCTTATAATCCCTCCTTCCCCAATCGCCCTCGCCAACTTTTGTGTTTCCCGTTCTTGTCTCTGTTCAAATTAGTCAGCCTCGGATACTGCAGTGTAAGGTAGCTAGTTCCATTATTCCAGTGTACTATTGTTAATTTTTCCAGTGTATTAATTTCACATTTACTATATGTAGTTAAAAATAGCTTCTTAATTTTTATATGTAAATCTGTATAACTTAGAATTTAACCCTCTTTTCTCAGTCTTTTAAAATTTGTCTTTACGAATAGGTTATAGAAATTTTCTGTTTTGTTTTTCATTCAATATTGATTTTAATTTCACATTGTTATTAAACAGCCTGAAGATGAGCGTATTGCTCGAAACGTTGCGCATTAAAGAAGACTTTTCATGGCATTTACATTTCTCCTTGTCATTGGATTTCTCCTAAATATTAAATTAAAGCTCTGTAGAAGCAACCCGCATGATTATATATATATATATATATAAAAATTGTGGGAGGAGCAAACAAATTTGTAAGGAAAAACCACCAATTTTAACACTTTGCCCTTCTTGTCTAAATCCGTTCTGAACGAATTCAAACAACAGGATCAAATGGATTGTTTACAACCAATTTTATAGATAATGCCTGGATTATATATAGGTCACAAAAAAATAAAAAAATAAAAAAATAAATTGAAAAATAAAAACTGTAAGAGGAGCATACAAATTTATAAGGGAAAACTACCAAAATTTTAGCACTCTGCCCGTCTTGTCTAAATCCGTTCTGAACGAACTCAAAACAACAGGATCAAGTGGAAAAAGACCTTGGCTCATGTTAAAGTTATTTTTAAGTTGGATAATAGCAGACTCAAGAATATTTCTATTAACAATGTTGCTAGTGTAAAACAAAACTGAAGCATTATTCCAATCATTACAGTGGGATAACTCTGACAAATGGACAAAAAGGGCACTGGCCGACTCTCCCGTTCTAACGGAATATTGATGCTGTTTGACACTCGTGTAAAAATCTTTTTTCGTCTGACCAATGTAAAAGGAATCACATTTGAAAGGTTATAACTAAAAGTTCCTAGTTCTTTTGGACAGGAATGTTTATGTCGATAAAATGTTAGATATTTTAAATGATGCAACTAGATGTTCCAAAGTAACTGGTGACATTTTTGCTTTAATTTTAAAACAGGAAGATAAAATTAATAGGTACCTTAGAAAACTTAAATCTAATAATATAATCTCAGACACAGTTTTTTTCTAAATTATTTGTTTCTGGATCCAGCCCGGGTATAATTATGTATGGACTCCCTGAAATACACAAACCTAATTGTCCACTTAGGCCAATTTTATCGGCACTAGGAACTTTTAGTTATAGCCTTTCAAAATTCTTGGTCCCCATACTATCACCTATAATTTGTAATTTGTATACAGCACGGGATTCTTTTTCTTTATTTATCAATGTGCCTGTTGCAGAAACTAGTGATATATGTATTGATAATGTTTTTAATAATACTGATACGGTGCAGGGTTTTAATAGAGGTCAAATGAAAGACCTACTAAAATTTTCCGTGGAAGACCTTATATTTATATTCAACGGTAAATATTTTAAACAGACTGAAGGTGTTCAAATGGGTCTGCCCCTTGGTCCCACCTTAGCTAACGCGTTTCTTTGTCATCATGAAGTCAAACGGCTGAACGAGTGTCCTTCCAACTTCAAACCGGTTTTTTATAGAAGATATATTGATGACACTTTTCTCCTGTTGAAATCACCAGACCATATCCCTTTGTTTCGTAATTACCTTAATTCTAAGCACCCTAATATTGAATTTACTTCAGAAGCTGAATCTAATAGCTCTCTGTCCTTTTTGGACATTAAGATAGTAAAAACTAATTCCTCTTTTGAAACTTCCGTTTATCGAAAGCCGACATTCACCAATCTTACTACGAACTTTTCTTCCTTTATCCCTTTAGGTTTCAAACGAAATTTAATTTCGACTCTGACTAACAGAGCTTTCAATATCTGTTCAGATTACTTTAAACTACACGATGAACTAGATTTCATCCGAAAACTTCTTACCAAGAATAATTTCCCTTCTAGACTGGTGGAGACTACAATAGGCAGAACCTTAAATAGACTAATAAACCCCACAACTAGAGACGTAATTACAGTCCCCAAAGATATCCTGTATTTCACTTTGCCTTATATGGGAACCTCAAGTTTTAACATTAGAAACAAACTTTTAAAATTGCTCAAGGAATTCTACCCACAACTATGTATAAAAATTATATTCACCACGTCTAAATCGATTTATTATTTATTTAAATACAAGGATGTTATTCCTACACTTCTTAAGTCATCCATAGTTTACCAATACAAGTGTGACCACTGTATGGGGTCATATATAGATAAAACTAAAAGACACTTAAAATCCCGTATTTATGAACATCTCGATAAATCGGGTCCTACAAATTTACCTCTTGGCAAACCACCTAATTCTCTCATACGTAATCATTCACACAACAATAACCATCCAATTTCACAGTCTAATTTCGTCGTACTTGCTGCCGGAAGCTCTGACCTTAAGCTCAAAATTATGGAATCTTTGTTTATTTATAAATTAAAACCAGGCCTAAATTCTGATGAATCATCGGTAGATCTGCTATGTTTGGTTAAGGTACTTGTTTATTTTATTTATTTACCTTTTAGTTTTAATGCTTTTATATTTTTCCTAGCTACTTTTTATAATTGTAACTTTTTAATTTCATCTATTTACCTTTTAGTTTTAATGTTTTACATTTTCTTAGCTACTTTTTATAATTTTTAACTTTATTTTAAATTGTTATTTAAGCAATTTGTATTTTGTATGTGATTTGGCATTTTATTGTTTTAGCCCTGAAGATGGAATTAGTGCATTCCGAAACGTTGGTACTGATTAAACCTTGAAGGATGTTTATTTTTTCTTTGGTGTTCCTGTTTGTTACTAGTTCCTGTTTGTTACTAGCATATGGGATCTTTTCCCATATTTAATGTAGATTTTTACGCTGATTTCAAAAATAAGTTTTTTCTTGAGAAATGAGCGGTTCATAAGTTATGTTTATTATTGTAATTTTGTATTAGGTCAAAAACTATAACAATACAACTGAAAACTAATACAAGTTATTGTATTCTGTAGTAATATTGGCTTATGTTTATTTTTCTGTCCGGTTAGGTCAACTAAATATCCGGTTAGGTCAACTGTACGCCCTTGCTGATTGGTTAAGTCGTGATATTTTCGTTAGTTTTAACGAAAATATCACAACTTAACCCAACCAATCGTCAAGGCATACAGTTGACCTAACCGGGTATTCAACCTAACCGGGCATTATATCCCATACAAAATTACAATAACAAACCTAACTTTTGAACCGCTCATTTCTCCAAAGAAAGACTTACATTTTTTAAGTCAGTGTAAAAATCTACATTAAATATCTTTTCAACAAAATCGGAAACAGTACATGAAACGGAAAAGATCCATCATATGACATATTATGAAGCAACTGAATTACTTTCTATTTTTATTGAATTTTACAAACAGTGACTTCTCAAACAATTGATCAGACATTGTTTTTCTTTGAAAGAAAGAAAGATTTCCAGCTATGCTAAAAAGTCTGTCAATCAAAGCGCTTGATGACAGTGTAGTGTTGTATTTTATGAACAGTTTTTATCAAAGGATACATGCGTAATTGTTGAATGTCTGATGATTTATTCACTAAATAATTAGATAATTCTTGACGAGGATTATTCTGTCTCACAAGCACTGGATACAGGGACTCGGCGTGGGATTGGGGGATCGGGAGGGGAAAGATCACTGACTGAGTGTATGATAAACTATCGCGTTACTGACACTTATTTGTATCGTATCTTTCGATACGATACAAATAATAAAAAATGTATCGCGATACGATACAAGTTATAGAAAATGTATCGTGATACTACGCCACCCTGTGTGTATATACTATATCAGTTCAATTTTCGTTTTAAATTTTTGTAAAAACAAAATGTTAGTTTCGATTTCAGTTTATGGCTTTTTATTTCTATCAACATTTTCTTAGTTGCAGTAAACTCAAATATTTAATATTGATATCTCTGAGTTGTGATATATTCCTTACGAAGCCTTTTATTATTGATTTGATCTCGTATATCATACTGCGAGACGCACTTGTCCTCTTGGTGTGATTTTTTTTCTCTTTACCCGTGATATCTCCCCACCTATACGCAGGACCGGATTAAGACTGTGAGGGGCCTACGGCTAATAAGAGGGAAGAGCCTATATCTGTATTATATGTCATAAAATCTTCAAATAGGAATGTGTATTTATCCATATTTAACAACCAACAAAAAATCAAAGCTATGTATATTAAAAAAAAAAAAAAAACCAAAACAGCATACAACTAAAGTAGTGATTCCTTCTTTCTTGGCTTTAAACTGTGATATCAAACAAAACAGTCCCCTTTCTTCGATATGTTCAATGATCATTACACCAGGCCCAAATTCCCAACGTCTGAAAAACAGTTTCGGAAACGTATTAACCTTTTGAAGTCAATCGTATAAAAATGGATGAAAATCATACATATACCTCGTTAGGGTTCCGTGCGTCGGTCTTTCTTCACACGAAGGTCAAGCTGGTGGCCCGCCTTTAGTCCTGGCTTGGTGGAGGAACGAGTTGCTCTCTCGCGCTCTCCACCGTACATAGCCAGGTACACCCGGCTCATCTGGTACCGTCCTGAGCCAGGCATCTAGTCTTCTCTCGAAGACTTCAACTTTGACCCCCGTAACGTTTCTGAGGTCCTTTGGAAGCTGGTTGAAAATTCTTGGCCCCCTGACAACCAAGCTACTTTCCTTCAGAGTTGAGGAAGTCCCTCGTCGGGCCTTTAATTTGGGAACGCTACACATTCTGCCTTTCCTATTTTCTAGCGTTGTTTGGATGGTAATTGGGTTTAGTTTGAGTTTTGGTACCAGTTTTTCGCTAATTTTCCACACGTAGATTATGGTATACCTCTCTCTCCTTCTGTCCAGGGAGTACAGATTTAGTTTACGCAGTATTTCCCAGTAGTTGAGTTCTTTGCAGCCATCAATCTTGGCTGTGAAATGTATCTGCGTTTCTTCTAGTTTATTTATTTCTTCCTTTTTATATGGGGACGTCAAAATTGAGCAGTATTCAAGTTTTGGTATGATTAGCCGAAGGGAACATTCAGAATTTATTTTTTTTATTTTTATTTATTTTTTTTCCAGATTATAGACTTGGCAATACTGGAGAGTTGCGGGTTTGTTAAAGGTTGTCTTATATCTACTGTAGACATTAAAATAATTTCTAAAATATTAAAGATTAAAGGATTAATACCTAAATTTATAAAAGACAATATCTTTAAATTAAAAAAAAAAATTTTAACACATCTCTAAAGGTTGGGATAGCTTATTAATTATCTAAGTTAACAATTTAATTGAATGAAAAACGTAACAAGATGTGAATTTTCAAAATATTGTACTATTAATATAAAAAATTTACCAGTTGTTATAACGAGCTGCTTCATCATACATTATTTACAAATTTCCTATTTGTTTGTGTTGTTTGACTCTTCTTAAGTTTTAAACACCAACTAACACGCGTGAACTTCGATCTTTTACTTTGTCTTGAAGATAAGTGACAAACAAAATACCTTTTAATTACTAAAGATGTTTATTCAATACAAACTTATACATATGAAACGAATTAAGCATGGTTAACATTAACAAACATTCACTTCTGTTTATGCCATTCTTATTCAAAATTAATTATAACTTTATTAAGCAATGAACAAAAAGTACAAATCATTACGAATGAAATATAACAATTTAGAAAAATTAAAATGTAAATAAAAATGCTCCTCTCTCAAGAGGGAGACTTTTATTTGCCATAGTGGCCCCTTGGGGGTTTACATACGGGAAATCCGATACATCTGTCTGTACAGCATTTCTCTGATCCTGGGCAAGAGTAGTCATTGGAGCAGGTTCTAGGAGAGCCAAATGCCCTATGGCCAGGGCACTGGGGTCGCACATGGGGACATCTACCTTGTTTCACACCCACTGGACCAACTGGTTGGCTGCCAAATTGGCAGCAGTAGAATCTCCCCTTAATATCCTTGCACCAGTATGTACAGCCACCACCACTTCCTCGTCGTCCTCCTCCTCCACCCCTCTGGGCTATTGTGGATGCGATACACACAATGAGGAATAGGGCAAAGACGAACTTATTCTGAAAATGGAAAAAGAAATCGGTTTGAATCAGTTGTAAAAAATTAAAAATATTAAGTTATTGTAACAATGTGTATGAAACTATTGTATAAAATAATGTTTAGGGGACTCTTCAACCTGATTCATAACCTCTTATAAGGTCATATGACGGAGGGGACTCGCGGGTTTACGTGGGATCCGAACAAGTACCAAACCCCTTCATCTCTCGAGTCCGAGCCGAGACTCGAACCCAAGAACTTCATCAGTAAATTTTGTATAAATCTTTTTAATTTAGTTTTTTCATCTGATTCCTTAATTTATAAATTAAAAAAAATATATGTATATTTTGTGTGTGAAGTATAATATATAACAAATACCATTTCGGTTCGTTGTCAAATGCTTTCGGAATTCTTTCGAAGGTGGTGGTCACTCAGCAAAGCGAGAGAAGAGAATGACCCATGAAGCTTCAAAGCTTGGTATTTATACTATTTACAAGTAGCAAAAAATGTTGGGTAATCCCAACGTCTTCTTTCTTCGGAGTTCAAAAATTTCCTTTTTTTCCCCCGAAACAAATTTTTTTTATTAAGTTCCGTCTTTTTACCAATAATAATAATAATAATAATAATAATAATAATGATAATGATGAGTTGAATTTGTTTGATATATTTTTGTTTAAATTTCCTAAAAAAGTGAAAGCAGATGGAGAATTTAATTATATTTTTAAAAATGCTTTTAAAATTTTAAGATTTGTTTTACTTTAAAGAAAATGTTAAAAACTTAAATCGTTTCTATTTTATGATAACGAATAATAAATAATGGATGCGATTTTTTAACTTTATTTTCAGATACGGTTGACGCTGAACTGAATAAATAAACCAATTATTATTACTTCAAACTTTTACGAAACAAATATTAAAAAGTTACCTTTTATAAACTTTTAGAACTTCACATTTTTATATATTTTTAATACGTTTCTGATATGAAACATTATTTTCTAATTCAATTTCTGCAACAAATTTTTAGTGTTGACAATTGTCCTTCGAGGTTCGAAACGTTCACTCGTAAATAAATATTTTCATATGAAGTCGTTAAACCTTATATATATATATATATTATATATATAAACGGATGTACCATAAAAAAGGGTACATTTTAAAATGGTATAAAATCAACATTTGTCATTTAATTTTAATAAAACTTCTACACAATAAAACGTATGTATTTATCTATATGCGAACAAGTTTTCAGACTAAAATATGAAATAATTCAAATTCTATCAACATTTAACGAAAGAGTATGATTTTTCTACTTAGCACACAAAAATTTATTAAACCTTTTTAATATTTTTTTATAAAAATAATTTTTAACGTAAAATTTACCTGAAATTATTAAAGCAATTGTTCGAAATGCTTTCCTTCCATTTCAATAACTTTTTTATTCTTGGCCGGAATTCATCTACTCATCTATTCATTTTACTCGTTCCTGTGGAGGCTCTTCCCAATTTTGAATAATGATCTCGCATAAATGAGCGACATCTTTTATTCACTCGCTCTGCTAAGTTCTCCCATATTCCGGCCAAGAATAAAAAAAGTTATTGAAATGGAAGGAAAGCATTTCGAACAATTGTTTTAATAATTTCAGATAAATTTTACGTTAAAAATTTTTAGAAAAAATATTAAAAAGGTTTAATAAATTTTTGCGTGTTAAGTGGAAAAATCATACTCTTTCGTTAAATGTTGATAGAATTTGAATTATTTGATATTTTAGTCTGAAAACTTGTTTGCATATAGATAAATACATAAGTTTTATTGTGTAGAAGTTTTATTAAAATTAAATGACAAATGTTGATTTTATAGTCTTTATAAAATGTACCCCTTTTTTTATGGCACACCCGTTATATATAGTGTATATAATGTATGTATACTCGAATTTTAGAGGAATTAGTCTGTTGAGTGTGCCAGGTAAGGTGTATAGGAGTGGTGATTGAAAGGGTGGTGGCTTGCACGGAGGAACAGATTGGGGAGGAGCAAGGGGGTTTGTGGAGTAGGTGTTTGGGTTGAAGATGCTGTGTGAGAAATACTTGGAGAAAGAAAGGGATTTCTACGTGGCGTTCATGGATCTTTAAAAAGCGTATGATAGGGTTGACCACAAAGGCGTTGTGGCAAGTGCTGCAGCTGTATGGGGTGCATGGGTCGTTGTTGAATGTGGTAAACAGTTTTTACCGAGAGAGTAGAGCATGTGCGCGTGTGGGAAGAGATGAGGGTGAGTGGATTCCGGTGAAAGTGGGTCTACGGCAGGTGTGTGTGATGTCCCCATGGTTCTATAATGTTTTTATAGACGGGTTGGTGAAAGAGGTGAATGCAAGGGTCATGGGGAGGGGAGCATGGGTGAAGCATGCTGCGGTGAGAGGTTTTTGGGAAGTGAATCAGTTGTCGTATGCGGATGATACAGCTCTGGTGGCGGACTCGAGAGAAAAGATAGACTGGTAACTGTGTTCGGGAGGGTGTGTGAAAAAATGAAACTAAGAGTAAGTGTGAATAAGAGTAAGGTTATGTGGTGCTGTCAAAGGGAGGTTCGTGAGCGACTGAGTAAGTTTGTATGGTGAGGAAATGGAAGAAGTGGCATGTTTCAGGTACTTGGGGGTGGATGTGGCAAGGAGTAGGACGATGGAGGCAGAAGTAGAAAGATGCGCGTTAGATAGAAAAAAAAGTGGAGATGTGGTATACCGGGGTCGATGGGCTGGCAATGTGCTGGCTCAGTGTGTATGAAGTGGTCTGGGCAAACCGTGTAGTAGTAGTAGTAGTAGTAGTAGTCTGCAGGGCTGGACTGTGGATAATGTTACCCTGAGGCAGGTGCATTATTGTCATGTCAGCTGATAAAGTGAATGTGAGCGATTGAGAATTGTTCCTGACGCGATCTCACTGCAGTGGGGGAGTGTGTTCGGGTATAAAATTAAAAAGGTATACATATTAGGGTGGTCCAAAAACTAATGTCAATTTTTATTTTATTTTTGTTTTGTGGTACCCTTCCACTTTGTTCTTTATGGTGAATGAATAATACCACACATAAATCTTTGTATGAATCACAATATTTGAAGGTCGCTCAAGGCAAATGTAAATTGCTGCATTATAGTGTACAACAACTCAACATAGGGCAAATCACATAATTAACGAAAGTGGAATGAGTTAAAGAAAATTTTAATGGCATTGTATTATATATATATATGTATGTATGTATGTATGTGTATATATATATATATATATATATATATATGTATGTATATATGTGTGTATGTGTGTGTGTATATATATGTGTGTATATGTGTGTGTGTATATGTGTGTGTGTATATGTATGTGTATATGTATGTATATATGTATGTGTATGTATATGTGTATGTGTATGTATATATAATATTAGGGTGATGCAAAATAACTTATCATTTCAAAAACTTGAAGACACCCTCTAATTTTATTTAATTTAGTGTAAAAACTGAACATGCAAAATTTCAGCACAATTGAAGACATTTTAGAGGTTGCTACCATCCATTGAACATTTTGTATATTGTTATTTTTCAGTTTGTATTTATTGTACATTTATTTATTTTGCAGATTTCATCAAAAATGGTAGTCAGCAACATATAGCAGTCATAACAGACTCTGAACCTCTTTCCGTAAACCTTCTCATCCCTTTCATTGCTATAGACGCCGTGGCCGAACATTCTAGAATCATTTCTTTGCTGTGACGTCACTGTGGCGGCCGCGTCAGTGTAAGTGCGGCGTCACTGACTCAGTATCTTTGCTGCCTTCGCTGAGAGTGGTTGTATAGCAGTTGCTGAGTTGCACTCATGGAGCGGCATACGCGTCACAAAACAGTTGTTTGGCTCATAGGACATCCTATAGAGTCCTTCAAAGAAACCCAGCTTCCATCTAAAAGGGAAACATTAGCATTATTTATGAACTACAAGATCAATAAAAAGCAACAGGTGAAAACAGCGGCTTTGTTGACTGCTAGAGATGTTATGGATGTGTGGGAAAAGGCACGCATCCCAACAATGTTGAAATGTCATGTCGTGGAGAGAGTAAAGAAACTTTTCAACGAGTGGGAGAAACTAAAGAAGAACAGAAATAATAAGAAGAAGCAATCACCTGCACTACTTCAAAAACAAGAGAGCTGCAAAATGACTTGCAAGATCTGTTTGACATTGCACATGCAAGTGCTCTTGACATGATAAAGATAGATGAAGATCGTGAGTTTTTGATGCTGCAACGACAAAAAGGAAGAAAAGGCAAAATGTCTGGAGTGGATAAAGTTTTTTCACAAATGGAAGAGATTGCTAGAGAAAAGGAAACATTGCTTGAAAAGAAAAGAAAGAGGGAAACAGCCGTTTTCGAAGCAGCAGTGCTCTCAAGTTCAAGTCCTTCAAGTTTGAATGAAGATAGTTCAAAATCAGAAGAAGAATTTGTTGCTGACCCTCAGCAGCCATCAACTTCGAGACAAAGTAGATCAAAGTCTAAGAGTGCAAAGCTTATGGATTCTTCAATGCTTGTATCTCTTGATGCTGCAAAAGTAAGTGATAGAGCTGCTTCGGAAATCTTGATCCCAACAATCAATGCTCTTGGGCAAAACCCTGAAGAATACAGTGTTAGCTATTCATCGATACGGAGAGCAAGACAAAGGAACCGCAAGACAATGGCAGAAAATTTGAAGCAGGATTTCGAAACAAATTGCCCTCTCCAAATACATTGGGACGGCAAACTACTGGAAGATATTACTGGTCATGAAAATGTTGATCGACTGCCAGTTCTAATTTCCGGCCAAGGAGCTGATCAGCTTCTTGGTATTCCCAAACTTGCCAGAGGAACTGGTGAAAACATTGCAGATGCTGTCCATCAGTTAGTATTGGAGTGGAATATATCTGACCAAGTGAAGGGCATGTGTTTTGACACCACTGCCTCCAACACAGGTTCTAAGAGTGGTGCTTGTATGTTACTAGAGCAAAGATTGGATAAAGATATGCTGTGGCTGGCTTGCCGACATCATATTTTCGAAATAGTGTTAGAAGCTGCAGTTTCTGTCTCCTTGCCATCTTCTAGTGGCCCTGACATACAACTGTTTAAGAGATTCAAAGCAAAGTGGGTGGAAATTGACAAGAACAATTACCAAACAGCAACAGATGACCCTAACATTGCAGAGAAAATCTCAGATGCTGAAGAACTCATTCAATTTGCTCAAGCTCAGCTTGATGAACAGCAGCCTCGTGATGACTACAAGGAATTGCTCGAGCTAACGCTCATTTTCATCGGTAGTGCCCCCAAGTCAGGAATCAGCTTTAAAGCACCCGGAGCTTATCACAGAGCACGATGGATGGGCAAGCTAATTTACTGCATTAAAATTTGGATGTTTAAATCTCAGTTTAAACTAACTGAGAGAGAGGAAAAAGGACTGAGAGATGTTTGCTGCTTTTCAGCTGCGATATACATCAGATCGTGGTACCTGGCACCCATACCCTTATGCGCCCCCCGTTCAGATTTGCATTTTATGCAGTCTGCAGCTCTACAAGCAAAAGGATGACAAAATTGCAAGTGCTGCACTCAATAAGTTTTTGAGACATTTGTGGTACCTCTCTGAGGAGCTTGTGGCGCTTGCATTTTTTGATTCAGCTGTTTCGCATGAGACAAAAAACAAAATGAAGCATGCTCTGCAGAAACCAGTTGACTCAAAACCGAGCAAACGAGCATCAATAAATCTGAATCAGCTGGGCAGAAACAACTGCAGGATTTCGTTACTGCGAACACAAAAAGATTCTTTGAAATCCTAGAGGTGCCTTGCACTTTTCTTGAAAAAGATGCTGAAGAATGGAATGATGATGAAAGTTATGCGAATGCAAGAGATATCGCATATGGACTCAAAGTGGTAAACGACATTGCGGAAAGAGGTGTACGACTGATGGAGGAATACAACAAACTGATAACCAATGATGAAGAGCAGAAACAATACCTTCTTCAAATTGTTAAAAGTTACAGGTCGTCACTCTCAAACAAAAACAAGAAAACATTACTCTTGCTTCACAAAAAACGAAAATAAACATACATAAGTGGTTATGATATGCCTACTGGGGAAACTTCCACATAAAAAAAAGTTAACGCGCTATACGCTGTACCTCAGAGGGTGGTGCGGAAATCAGCGTGCCTATTATTTACTATTTTATGAGCTCACTACGTACTATAGTCTAGAATGTCATCGTTTTTTTTCAAACTAGGTTAACTAGGTACATATCAAACCGGCTCCGGCGAAAATATCAACAAAACAATATTTTTGAGCACAAACTGATATACATTTATTTTTAAAGCTTGGTAGCAACCTCTAATTTTCTCTTTTTCAACCCCAAATTTCGCATACAATGCTTTCTTAGGAATATGAATAAAATAGGAGGGTGTCTCCCTGAAAATTGAAAAAAAAAAAATTTGACCCCTTTTTTGCATCACCCTAAATTATTATTATATATGTATGTGTATATATATGTATGTGTATATACAAGGGTTGGACAAAATAATATGAACACCTTGATAAATGGCGGTTTTTATTCTTAATATGGAGTTGGTCCTCCTTTAGCGGCAATAACAGCTGCAATGCGTCGGGGAATTGATTCATACAGCTTTTGGACAGTGGCTAGAGGAATCCTGAGCCATTCTTCGAGCAAACCCTGCTCCAGTTCCTCCAAAGACGCCGGCGGTGGGAATCGGCTTCTGACCTGCTGCTCCAACTGACACCACAGATGCTCGATAATGTTAAGATCCGGGGATTGTGGAGGCCAATCCAAGCGTTCTACTTCACTAACATGCTTTTCAAACCAGTTTTTAACAACCCCAGCGGTGTGGATTGGTGCATTATCATCCTGGAAGACGGCGCCGCCATTGGGAAACAGCGTTTGGACCATGGGACGGACCTGGTCAGCCAATATTGACAGATAGACCTGGGCGTTAACCCTACCATGCAGTACTACAGCTGGGCCAAGAGTATTCCACGATATTGCTGCCCAAACCATCACAGATCCGCCTCCATGCTTAACGGTTGGGGTCAGGCAGTCGGGGTCATAAGCATCTTTAGGCTGTCTCCAGACGTAAACTCGACCGGAACATGGAAATAGCGTAAAGGAGGATTCGTCGGAGTAGACTACATTCTTCCACCGGTCCATTGACCAATTCTTATGGTCATTACACCATTTTCTGCGCCGCTCAATGCTGATGTGCGAAAGGAAGGGTTTGGCAATTGCAGCCCTCCCATGGTATCCAGCTCCATGGAGCTCGCGACGTACAGTTCTGGTCGATACCGGGCTTGCAAGATGTTGGTTAAGCTCTGCAGTCACTTTTGGAGCTGTGGTCTTATGGTTCTTTGTCACAATGCGCTTTAGCACCCGGCGGTCTCGATCACACAGCTTCTTCTTGCGTCCACTATTGCATTTGTCGGTGCTTGTCTTTCCATGGTTTTGGTATGCAGACATGACCATAGAGACAGTTCCTCTGGATACATTGAACATCTGAGCGGTTTTCGTCACCGATGCACCAGCCATCCGCGCTCCGACAATTTGCCCTCTTTGGAAGTCTGACAGGTCTTTCATAACTGCTAATTCATAATTCACTCAGATCTGTAAAAACAACGTGAGGGTTATAACATGACGTATACACTCTCTGTTACGCATTTAAATAGGTTTGCCAGTCATTCAACCGTTTACTTTGTGTCTGAGCAGTCCGTAAAGATAACCGGTGAAATCGGCGGGTGTTCATATTATTTTGTCTAACCCCTGTATATGTATGTATATGTGTATATGTATGTATATACAGTGGTTGGCACGCGCAACGATTTTTGTAGCGCCGCAGCCGCAACCCTGCTGAAATAGTTGCGCCGCACGCGCAAGCGCAACCCTTTTCAAAAAGTTGCGCCGCAAGCGCAAGCGCAACCAAAAATGTTGCGCCGCAACTTTTTGCGGCGCAACTGCCCACCTTTGCATTTAACGTATATCTGCAGTGGTGGGCACGCGCAACGATTTTTGTCGCGCCGCAGCCGCAACCGCAACTCTGCTGAAATAGTTGCGCCGCACGCGCAAGCGCAACCCTTTTCAAAAAGTTGCGCCGCAAGCGCAAGCGCAACCAAAAATGTTGCGCCGCAAGTTGCGCCGCAACTTTTTGCGGCGCAACTCCCCACCTTTGTGTATATATATGTGTATGTATATGTATATAATGTTATGTTTCAGACCAACAAAGACCCTAAGATCCACTCATGGCTGCTCTACCTAACTGTGTTCGTAATTGTGTATGTCCTCCGTGGTGGCGGAGGGGACCTACAATTTTACGTGGGTTCCGAACCACAAGAACATAAGAAATTTATGTAACAACTGCCTGTACATTCGCAACGACCAATTTTTGCAAAACTAAATAATTATCAATTAAAAACTAATTAATTATCGATTTAAAACTAAAGATAGAATCTCTGGATCCAGAGGATCAAGTCATAATAGACTACAATCCATAAATATGTTACACTCTCTATCTATTTATAACGGACATGCAAATATATCACATCCAAAGAATCCAGTCAATTTCATTACGGTATCCATCAATACTAGTACCTTGCCAACGAAAAATAAGTCACGGTCCATATCAATTGCGGACCAAGTCAAAATTTACAACCATATACATTACAATATATATACTTAGAAGGAAAGGTGTAGGTGTGGCTGTAAAGACTGTACAGTAATGTAGCAATGTGTGTGCACCCATTTTGGGTCTCCTATTTAGAGGTGTTTGTGGGGCAAGTGAAGATCATGAGTTTTTCAATACCTCACAGTACTATGGGGGGGCACCGCTCGGCAGAGGAATCTCTTTAAATGGGGTGTGTAAGGACAGAGTATCCCCTAACCCAAGATGCTGCCTCCCTATATCCCACAACACTTGTGTTGAGCTGTGGGATCTATCACCACAAAGCCTTAATTTTACTACCTTAAACCATACTCAATCTATCAACATATTTGTCTAATCGATTTTTTAAACATGTTTATAGACGTGCTACTAATTACTTCTACCGGCAAACTATTCCAACTATTTACTATTCTATGCGTAAAAAGGTTTTTGGCAACTGCTGTCTCGAACTTTCTACTTGTCAACTTACACCCGTTATTTCTAGTCCTATTATATTGAGATATTTCGAAAAAGCTATCTCTATCTACGTTATCGAACCCATTCATAATTTTGAAAACCTGGATTAGATCACCCCTTAGCCTCCTAGTCTCGAGTGTTGTCAATTTTAACTCTTTAAGCCTATCCTCGTACGACTTTGACTTAAGCGACGGAATCATCTTAGTTGCTCGTCTTTGAACTCTTTCGATTTTGTCTATATCTTTGCGCATATGCGGATTCCAAAATTGGACCGCGTGCTCCAAATGGCCTCTAACTAATGATTTATAAAGTGGAACTATAATATCGCGCGATTTGTACTCAAAATTTCGAGCTATAAAACCTAACACTTTGTTCGCCTTATTGACCGCTGCTGTACTTTGTGTCGCTACTTTTAAATCACCAGTGACTATAACTCCTAAATATTTTTCCTGCTCTACGCTTGTTAAATCTTTCCCTGACATACTATACACAAAATTACCGTTACGCGAACCTATATGCAAAATTTTGCACTTATCAACGTTAAATCTCATTTGCCATGTGACTGACAAATCAACGATTTTATTCAGATTTCCTGGATTTTACGTCTATCTTCGTCATTAATCGCCCTACCACCCAGCTTCGTGTCATCCGCAAACTTTGAAACTGTACTGACTACGCCGACATCTAAATCGTTAATATATATAAGAAAAAGCAAGGAGCCCAATACAGAACCCTGAGGAACGCCACTCGCTACATTAGCCCAACACGACTCCGCTCCATCAACGACCACCCTCTGTTTCCTGCCTCGCAACCACTCTTCTAGCCAATTTTTTACTACACACCTGATTCCATGAACCTTAGTTTTTTTCAATGAGTCTTTTGTGCGGCACGGTGTCAAACGCTTTTTGAAAATCTAAATACACTACATCAACCGCCCGATGTCTATCGTAAACGTCAACCACGCTTTGGAAAAATTCTAAAAGATTAGTTAAGCAAGATTTGTTTCGCCTAAATCCGTGCTGCGTATTTCTAACTAGCTTATGGAATTCTAAGTGTTCGACTATACGATCCCTAATTATTGATTCCAGTAGCTTACCTACAACAGACGTTAAACTGATTGGCCTATAATTTCCCGCCGCACCTTTATCGCCTTTCTTAAAGATAGGTGTTACGTTTGCTAACTTGAAATTATCTGGTACGCACCCCTCAGAAATAGACGCATTAAAAATCTTTGTTAGCGGCACAACAATGCTATCTTTTAATTCTTTTAGTTGTATGGGATATATATGGAATCCGGCCCCGGTGATTTAAGCGTTTTCATTTTATCAATATAGCGCATATATGTATATATATATGTATGTATAAGTATGTATGTGTGTGTGTGTGTGTGTGTGTGTGTGTATATATGTGTGTGTATATATATATATAATGTATATATGTGTGTGTGTGTATATATATATATATATGTGTGTGTGTGTGTATATATATAGTATATATATATATATGTGTATATATAATATATATATATATATATATATATATATATATATATAATATATATATATATATATATATATTATATATATATACAGGGCGTCCCAAAAAAATGTATACACACTTTAAATAATTATAAAGGCAGTGTTTATTAAAATACATTTCATTTTCAAAATGTAATAGAATCTACAGACATTATTTAATTGTTTTGTCAACGCCTGTTTTCAAACTGACGTCCGTTCTGGTCCAGGCACTGCTGATAACGCGAAGCAATGGAATCGCAAACATCACGAAACATTTCGTTTGGTATTTGTGTGCATTCTCGTTCAATGGCTGCTCTCAATTCAGCGACTGTTGCAGGTTTTATAGCGTAGACTTTGTCTTTTAAGTATCCCCATAAAAAAAGTCTAGTGGTGTGAGGTCTGGTGAACGCGGAGGGTATTCTACGAAACCCCTTCGTCCAATCCACATCCACATCGTGCCAAGTACCACTCGCAATACTCCACTCTTCGGTCCGGATCACCTTCATAATAGCATGGACTAATCTTGGAATGTAACTTTTCCATTGACAGCGCTTCAAAATGCGTTGGACAGACGATTCTGAAATTCCTACCTCACGACTCGCTTGCCGCACAGATTTTCTTGGACTTTGGTGATCCGTTTCCAGTACTCTTTCTTGCTTTGTGGGGCTTGTCGATGTCCGTGGTCTTCCGGAACGCTTCTTGTGGACATTCTGAACAGTTCCATCGGCTTCAAACTTATCTCTAATTCGAGTGATGGTAAGTCGCGTTGGTGGATCTGTTTGAAACTCCCTCCTAAACTGTCTTTGCACTTCAACTGCGTTATTAATTCTAATGGGTTTAACTTGGAAAGAAAGAAACATCAATTGAGCTATCAGCTGTTAAAGTGTGTATACATTTTTTTGGGACGCCCTGATATATATATATAATATATATATATATATATATATATATATATATATATATATATATATATATATATATATGATACACACAGACCGTGCATGGAACAAGGAACTCTTCTGGGATAATTAAATCCACTATAGTCCGAATAAGTAATGGTAAATGACAAATACCATAGTTTTTCTTTTTCATGATGCTAGCCCGACGTGGGCAACGGGTCACTCGCAAAGAGGTCCATAAATATAGTTTCCCTCACCAGCTATCTGCAAAGCAGACAGGATCCAGCTTTGGGACATGGATCTAGGGTTTAAAGCAGCCTAGCGAGGGAAGCTATATTTATGGGACCTCTTTGCGAGTGACCCGTTGCCCACGTCGGGCTAGCATCATGAAAAAGAAAAACTATGGTATTTGTCATTTACCATTACTTATTCGGACTATAGTGAATTTAATTATCCCAGAAGAGTTCCTTGTTCCATGCACGGTCTGTGTATCATAAAAAACTCAGGGGACCATTCTGAGTTCATTCCCATAATATATATATATATATATGGGATGAATTTCACAATAAAACACGTGAAATGAATAAATGCTGCAAACCCACAAGGAAAAAGAAAAAACGATTCCAAGGCCTTTCGTGTATTCAAAGGCCTTGGAATCGTTTTTCTTTTTCCTGTGGGTTTGCAGCATATATATATATATATATATATATATATATATATAATATTGCATGCATGTCCAAATCATATTTTGACGAGACCCGTATTACCGAGTTGTGAATTCAGAAGTTTCGGAACTATTGTAATAATTTTTCGTTTTGCCATTAGTTACATTACGTTGTTCATGGTTCTAGTGTGTGATGAGTCTTAGGGTTGTGAATGACGCAGCAGAAAGAGCCTTAAAATTGATTCAATTATTCAATTTCTACTGCGAGTAGTCGAGGAACACCGTTTCATATTTCCAGAACCTGATAAGCATTTGTTTGTCAGTGAAGGATGAGGACATGGGCGCCCGCAGGATTTTTTCCAAGGGGGGGCAAAATTTAATATATTAATAGGTAGGGACCGGAGCAAGCAAAAAACTTTTGACCCCTTAGGAACCAGCAGGTTAATTCTGAGCAAGTTTAGTGTTGCATTTTCTGTAATGGAAAATGCAAATATATATTGTATATACACATACAATGCACATGATAACAATCATTTATTTTATTTATAACAGAAACATGATAGAATGAAGAAAAAAGCACACTGAAGTAAATGTTGTACCTAATTTGGAAACGGTGTTTCGAGCATCACCTACACTGCTCATTTGAATAGGAATTGTAGTCGTCTGCGGTCACTACCAAAATTATGAACAACCTTTTCCATAAAATCAGTTTTGTTGGAGTTGGTTTTCTCCCGGTGAACAAATAAAAAGGTAGCAACCTTTTATCATGCACACAAATAAAAATTTTCACCCTTTAGGAGGCAGTTGGATACTTTTCAGCAAGTTTAGGATATAAATATTTTCTTAGAAAATATTTAATATATTTTCTTGGCATTTCCAGGGGGGGGGGGGGGGCAAGCGCCCCCCCTTGCCCCTACCTGCGGGCGCCCATGGATGAGGAAGTGGACCTTTAAACAGTACTTAAAAATATGAAGTGTTCATTCCCCAGTTCTTACGACTTAGTTTTCGTTCTTAAGTAAAGGCGTAACACGACACCTAATTATTGCTTTAAAAAGTGACGCATTTTTTTATAACGCAGAACTGTTACAAATCTATCTTAATTTCCAAGTATACTTTGAGTAGTTATTGCCGTGGTGTGAAATAATTATATAATTTAGAATTTAGTATCATAATAAAATATTCATGATTTTCCTAAAAAGGAATATAAAAATAAACACGTATACATAACTAATATTTAAAAATAGAAATGAAGTAAGAATTGCTTGTAATTTTGATGGTTAAAATTAATATTTTTCCTAATTTAATAAAACAAATGTACAGTATTGAGGTATTTGGCAACTCTTCGTTTTTTCATAATTTTTAATTTAAAAAAGGTTGTTTTTAAATTAAAATTATTAAGTCACGACTAGGCTTGTCAACCCTCCCCGATTCGCCGGGAAACTCCCTGAATCGTATGGGTTCTCCCTGCTCCCAGAAAGTTATTCTAATCTCCCGGATATCTTACAATTTGAGAATAGTTTTCTTTATATATATATATATATATATATATATATATATATATATATATATAATAATAATTACGCTACTGTCTGATGTTAATGTACTTCATCTTAATATTATGATAATGTTTTGTGCACTTCCTGCTAATGTAGGAACATAATAAATTGTTTAAATACATTTGGAAATTGTTTATATTCACACTTTCTGAGAATCTCGTATCCAATACTTCGAAGCCGTTGAGCGACCTCTAAATATTAAAATATCTCAATAAAACTTTGTACACTGTTTTTACATCATATGTCATACTTTGAGGGGGTCAGAGCACGGAAACATAAACGTTGAAGTCTGTAGAAGAGCGTTCCGCACAAGATGAGGGAGAACGAGCAAATGAAAAATGAGGTACCTCCCAGGAATCGAACCCGGGATCATCCAATTCCCGGTCGGATATGCTAACCACTGCACCGACCCCGATTAGTCAATACTCAGTACTCTTAACTCTCCTACATTCGAGCGGAATCAAATGCGTCGTTCTTTATATATATATATATATATATATAATATTTATATATTTATATATTTATATATTTATATATATTTATATATATATATTATATATATATATATATTATATATTATATATTATTTATATATATATATTATATATATATATTTATATATATTTATATTTATATTTATATATATATAATATTTATATATATATTTATATATATATATATATATATATATATATATATATATATTATATATATATAATATTTATATAATATATTTATATATATATATTTATATATATTTATATATATATATATATATATATATATATATATATTATATATATATTTTATATATATTTATATATATTTATATATATATATATTTATATATATATATATATTTATATTTATATATATTTATATATATATATATTTATATTTATATATATTATAATATATATATATATATTAATTTATATATATTTATATATATTATATTTATATTTATATATATTTATATATATATTTTATATATATATATTTATTATTATATATATTTATATATATATATTTTTATATATATATATTTATATATATATATTTATATATATATATTTTTATATATATATATTTTTATATATATTATTTATATATATATATTTATATATATATATTATATATATATATTTATATATATATATTTATATATATATATTTATATATATATATTTATATATATATATATTTATATATATATATATTTATATATATATATTTTATATATATATATTTTTATATATATATTTATATATATTTATATTTATATTTATATTATATAGAACGACGCATTTGATTCCGCTCGAATGTAGGAGAGTTAAGAGTACTGAGTATTGACTAATCGGGGTCGGTGCGTGCAGTGGTTAGCATATCCGACCGGGAATTGGATGATCCCGGGTTCGATTCCTGGGAGGTACCTCATTTTTCATTTGCTCGTTCTCCCTCATCTTGTGCGGAACGCTCTTCTACACAAGCGTCGTTCTTTACATTAATTATACTGTGTGTTTTTGCAGTTAAAATATATAGAGATATATAAAGAACGACGCTTGTGTAGAAGAGCGTCCGCACAAGATGGGGAGAGAGAACGAGCAAATGAAAAATGAGGCACCTCGTTCTCTCTCCCCATCTTGTGCACAAGCGTCGTTCTTTACATTAATTATACTTGTGCAGTTAAAATGTATACAGTACATATATGTATGGCATGAGAAGGTGCCCCCTCAGGGCATTCGATTCCGCTCGTATGTAGAAGAATTACGAGTGCAAGTTTATTACGTTTACAGGTTTCCAGAACACAGAACGGAACACAAACCAAAGTTTGCTACTTGCCAAACTGCGCAATATCATTCAGCATTTGGCGCACTAGATTAGGGTGTCACTTATTTTTCAACGTTTATGTTTCCGTGCTCTGACCCCCTCAAAGTATGACATATGATGTAAAAACAGTGTACAAAGTTTTATTGAGATATTTTAATATTTAGAGGTCGCTCAACGGCTTCGAAGTATCGGATACGAGATTCTCAGAAAGTGTGAATATAAACAATTTCCAAATGTATTTAAACAATTTATTATGTTCCTACATTAGCAGGAAGTGCACAAAACATTATCATAATATTAAGATGAAGTACATTAACATCAGACAGTAGCGTAATTATTATTAATCAGTATTTCCACTCAAGGTATGCTTTTGTCCCCATGTCCAATGCTTGCGATGGTCTTCAACAACCTGGAGAAGAAACTGGAGTTGTTCTTCATCTTTGGTTAGGTATCCAGAAAAATCCTGGATGAGAGCAACTCCACGTTCAGCGAAGTCATTTGTTACAGTTAGTTTTTACAGTCTCTTTCGCAGTCTGGTAATGGGTATCCTCTTCCCATTGCTCAGCAGTTTTCTCCAAGAATTCATCTGGGAGGTTGAGCTTCGTGACCAATGATTTTGTTTTTTGTTACAAAGTTTTCCAAACTTTTTTCTTTCACAGTATCCAGTGTCCATCAACACTAGTCATAGATATGACCATGCAGGAGCGTACCCAGAAATTTGCCAAGGGGGGTGGGGCGAACTTGGAACTAATCGTAGAAGTATAATTGAAATAGAGATAAATAATTTTTATGTACGTTCATGATGAGCTTATCGTCCAGTTAGAGATGATTAACTAGCTACTGCTAAGACACATTATGAATAAAAATATAAAAATTATATAAAAAATATAAAAATTATGATAAAAATCTGATTAGTAACATAATATTCAATGCAAACCGCAATTAGGATGCTCAGATTTGTATTAACATAAGAATAAAAAAAGTGCTAATTTCGAGATTAAGCATTTCCTTGGACTGTTACCTTTATAAAAGAAAATTATTCTCGGGGCCGGATTAAGAGTTTCGGGATCCAAAGCCATTTTAGATTTTTAGTAGTAGGGGAGGCAAGAGCTAGCGCCGAAATTTTTTCACTTTCATTCTCATCCTGTTTTAACCTAGCAATTTTACTGGGATTAACAGTACTTTTATCATCATGCTTTGTAGAACCACTATCAGTTTGGACAGTTTTTCTTTTAAAAAATTTATAAAGGTCCATTATCTTTAGTCCTGTGACACCCGCAAATAGTACTCTACAAAGTTACAAATAGAAATAGGAATTATTACTAACTATAACATTAAAGTCCATTATAATGAAATAAAAAATCCAAACAAAATCCACACAAATTTTGTGTGTGCAATACAATGTGAAAAATTGTAAATTAAATGAAAACTTTGAAACAATTTTAAAATGTGCAAAAAATTGAATACCAAATTTTAAAAATAACATACGTAATGTTTCACTTCATTTATTAGTTATATGTTTGAGACTAAGCGGCCTTCACACATGATCACACACACACATTCATACACACAAAGTTTTAATCAATACTTAAAATTATCAAAATTTAGAAAGTTTACAAACTAAATATTTAAATGAATGTAAACAAAAATCGATAAACTGCGGTTGCCAAGTGCCATGAAAAATGATGCAATCAATACTCATGAAACAAAATCGCTAGAAAGCTAGCTAACATTTTTCGATTGGCGCATGAAATTAAATGTATAAAATATTTAATTGAATATGTAAATTAAATACGTAAAATAATCAAAATAATTATTTATTAGCTCAAGGGGGGCGATCGCCCCTGTCGCCCTCCCCCTTCGGTACGCCTGTGACCTTGCGATTTTTTATATCAGGGAGGTCTAAAAGACTAAAATAACACACACTAATGCAAACACATCCTACCATTAAGGCGACTGAAATGATACTGGGGTGAGGCATAGAAAGGAAGCGCATTTCAATTTAGGACAAGTAACGACGTCATCAAAATTTTAATGGCCTTGAGCGACCTCTAAATATTAATATTTTTTCATGAAACTTTGTAATCGGCGTTTATACAATATACATGCAATGTCACATTTCTAGAGGGTCAGACCGAAACTTCTTGATGGTTCAGTTCTTACCAGACAAATAAGTGACACCCTAATATATACATAATATATAATTTTTGTTTAAATTGCAGTGAATGAAATTGAGAAGATCCGATATCATCATCATTGCTATTAATATAATTTTTATTTTTTCCGTAGTTTTCAGCGTTTTCCATCTAAGTTCGTCCGAATGATAATAGACTCCACGACAACCACAATTACCCCATTTTAATGTACTGTTACTAAATGGGTTTGCAAATACAAAATGTTAATATGATTACCAAATAAATTCTTGAATGTTACATACAAATCTGTTCTCATTAAAACTCGCATTTGAAATATGATGCATGGAAAATTCAGTTTTTGTATATGTTACAGGGTATCTGTGTAACTAGGGATTTCATGAAATCTCTAAAATGTTCAGGAATTTCATGCAATAACCGGTTAAGTCGTGATATTTTCGTTAGTTTTTGATGAAAATATCACTACTTAACCTTGCATGAAATCCCGTTGCACAGATTCCCTGTAATATATGTATATACACAGTGGTGTAAAGGTTATCATCTCTGACTACGTATCCATCAGTCCCGGGATCGAAACCCGGTGACGGCAGGTGGCGCGCAGCAAAATCCAGCTATTCATCCTTCCACACAATAAAAATTAATTGGTAGATAAATGGGTACCGTACGTAGCCTAGCGGTTAAAACGCTGGGCTGCTGATCGGGAGGTCGTGTGATTGAGTTCGGGCGAGGACTTTGTAATTTTGACAGTCCGTGGTGGGGCGTGGTTCAGATTTCGCATAAACCGTACTGAAGTGATAAGCTTGACCTTCGTTAGAATGAACAATTTGGGTGGAAGCAAAACCAAGGTTAACAGTATAATTGTGCACAACCGTTTAATCACAAGATTAAAATATGCACAATATAGTTTGCCATCGAATCAGTTATGGGTAGGCCAGTGAAATTAACTCGCGTCACCAAAGTACTGGGCTGCACTGGGTCATAGTGTCAGTGTACCCAAGTGAGAGTTAAATTTTTGGATGAATCCCAGAGGTCAATCATTCAACAATGTAAAAGGATCAGATATTTTGACGCGGCTGGAGTCTGAATGTGTAAGGACAGAGAGTATCCCCTAACCCAAAACGCTGCCACCCTATATCCCACAACACTTGTGTTGAGCTGTAGGATCTATCACCACAAAGCCTTAATTTTACTATCTTAAACTATACCCAATCTATCAACATATGCGTCTAATCGATTTTTAAACATGTTTATAGACGTGCTACTAATTACTTCTACCGGCAAACTATTCCAGCTATTTACTATTCTATGCGTAAAAACGTTTTTGGCAACTGCTGTCTCGAACCTTCTACTTGTCAACTTACACCCGTTATTTCTAGTCCTATTATATTGAGATATTTCGAAAAAGCTATCTCTATCTACGTTATCGAACCCATTCATAATTTTGAAAACCTGGATTAGATCACCCATTAGCCTCCTAGTCTCGAGTGTTGTCAATTTTAACTCTTTAAGCCTATCCTCGTACGACTTTACCCTAAGCGACGGAATCATCTTAGTTGCTCGTCTTTGAACTCTTTCGATTTTGTCTATATCTTTGCGCATATGCAGATTCCAAAATTGGACCGCGTACTCCAAATGGGGTCTAACTAATGATTTATAAAGAGGAACTATAATATCGCGCGATTTGTACTCAAAATTTCGAGCTATAAAACCTAACACTTTGTTCGCCTTATTGACCGCTGCTGTACTTTGTTTCGCTACTTTTAAATCACTAGTGACTATAACTCCTAAATATTTTTCCTGCTCTACGCTTGTTAAATCTTTCTCTGACATACTATACGCAAAATTACCGTTACGCGAACCTATATGCAAAATTTTGCACTTATCGACGTTAAATCTCATTTGCCATGTGACTGACCAATCAACGATTTTATTCAGATCTTCCTAAATTTTACGTCTATCTTCGTCATTAATCGCCCTACCACCCAGCTTCGTGTCATCCGCAAACTTTGAAACTGTACTGACTAGGCCGACATCTAAATCGTTAATATATATAAGAAAAAGCAAGGGGCCCAATACAGAACCCTGAGGAACGCCACTCGCTACATTAACCCAACACGACTCCGCTCCATCAACGACCACCCTCTGTTTCCTACCTCGCAACCACTCTTCTAGCCAATTTATTACTACATCCCTGATTCCATGAGCCTTAGTTTTTTCAATGAGTCTTTTGTGCGGCACAGTGTCAAACGCTTTTTGAAAATCTAAATACACTACGTCAACCGCCCGATGTCTATCGTAAACGTCAATCACGCTTTGGAAAAATTCTAAAAGATTAGTGAAGCAAGATTTGTTTCGCTTAAAACCGTGCTGCGTATTTCTAACTAGTTTATGCACTTCTAAGTGTTCGACTATACGATCCCTAATTATTGATTCCAGTAACTTACCTACAACAGACGTTAAACTGATTGGCCTATAATTTCCCGCCGCACCTTTATCGCCTTTCTTAAAGATAGGTGTTACGTTTGCTAACTTGAAATTATCTGGTACGCACCCCTCAGAAATAGACGCATTAAAAATCTTTGTTAACGGCACAACAATGCTATCTTTTAATTCTTTTAGTTGTATGGGATATATGGAATCCGGCCCGGTGATTTACGCGTTTTCATTTTATCAATATAGCGCATTACCACCCCTTCACTAACGACAATATTATCCAAAATATTACCATTATCAAAAGGTATTATGTCTATGACCGTAGGGATATTCGTTACATCTTCTATAGTAAAAACTGAAGTAAAAAATTCGTTTAGCAAGGTAGCCATTTCCTTGTTTTCAGAAACTAGATCTCCGTTTACATTTTTCAATGGACCCAAGACACTTTTTACTGGATTTCTATTATTGACGTATTGAAAGAATCGCTTGGGGTTTTCTTTACCGTCACGAGCTTTGGAGATTTCAAATTCGCGCTTGGACTTTTTTATTACACTTTTCGCTTCACGCCTCAGAGATATGTAGTTGTTTCGTAACAACAAATTGTCTTTATCGCACTTATGTTGCCTATAAGCCCTATCTCTACTCTTTATAATGTCTCCTACTCTAGAAGTAAACCACAAGGGCTTGTTGTTTACTTTCGCACGCTTAATTTTGTACGGTACACATTCCTCATTTATAGTCCTAAATACTGTTTCGAACGATTCCCACATTAGTTTTTCGTTGGAGTTCCCCATCACGTTTTCCCAATTGACGTGTGACAATTTATTTCGAAATTTACAAAAGTCTGCGTGCTGGAAGTTAGGAATTTTAGTCGAGTTAGTTGGTTTCGAGTGACTTACTGAGAGGACAAACTCTACCATATTGTGATCGCTATTGCTTAACGGTTCTATTACTTGAAGATCAGTAATTAGCCTATCATCCGTAGTTATTACTAAATCTAAAATACTGTCCAACCTCGTAGGTTCCCCAACCTTTTGAATAAGAAAGCTATCCTCGAGAAAATTAACTAAACGATTACCTTCCGCGTCTCCCTGCATTGTATCGTAATTCACGTTAGCGCAATTAAAGTCACCCATAACTAAAGCCTGCTCACTACCAATTATTCTCTTTAGTTCACGATATAACGCTTCGTCCGTATCAGCTGTTTGATTAGGGGGCCTATATATAACCGCAACAAAAAGTTTGAAGTCGTTTGATTTAAGTTCTGCTATAGTCGAATCTATCGGTTCTGGAATTCTGTGTTTTACCTCTATAACGTTCGCAATATTATCTTTGATATACAACATAACACCGCCGCCTCGCCTACCTATTCTGTTTTTAACAAAAAATCTATAACTTCTAATTTGATACTCCTCTACCAAGTCACGTGTTTCAGTGTTAAGCGACGATTCATTTGTCGCAATTAAATCATAGTCGTTACAAGCAATTAAAGCAAAAAATTCGTTTCTTTTATTTCGTAGGCTACGAGCATTTAAGGATAGAACCTTCAAATTGTAATTGCGACATCTTCGTGAAAATGAGAATTAACCCAATGAACATTGAACAATTCACCTGATATTACGTTGACTGCTAATTGAAGTGTGATTTAAATACGTGTTAAAATAGAATAATATTCAAACTATGGGTATTGGGTATGGAAATGAAACGTGTAAATTAATGGTGAACTTCCTTCCTTTTTTCTTTTCAGTGGTTTCTGTGAAAAATAATTGTAACTAAAATTAATTACTTTTCAATGTAATTGTAACCAATTACATTTGCCAACTTCAGTAATTGTAAATGAGCATACGCAAAGTAATTGTAACCAATTATTTTTTAACTGCAATTGATTCATACCCAACAGTAAGGTTTATTTTTCAATGAATTTTAGTGGCAAAATAGCCTCCTCTTAGCCATATTCTATTATACGCTACACCAACTAGTCCCACTAAGTCCCATGTTTAATATTATTTATAGATTTTTATAATTTCTATTTAATAAAACCACTTATTCATGGCATAAAAGGGCAGTTGCAATTTATTGGTCAGTTTATTTTTTTAAAATGAGCAAAAACAAAAAAACTGTCCATGATTATTAACTTTTAGCAAATATACAGTATATAAGCACCTTAGACTACATATGAGTGGTCGCGCGTCTTAAAGTACCTAAGCGCCACCACAGGCGAAAACGTGTTCTTGATGGATGTCACTATTTTCACCCTTCCTCTATCGCGTGGTTTGGGTTATAATGACCTTATGACACTAGAAGTATGGTTGAAAACCTTATGAAGCGAACTACTTTTTTCACCTCTATCGCCAGTCAAAAGTTCACCCAAAGTTCGGCATAAGAAAATACAAAATTTAAAAAAATATACATAAAATATGAAAATCTATTCCAAAAACTCATCAACATCTTCATTAGCATACTCAGAACTCTAATTTAGCCAAAAATGAACGTTCTACCTCAATTAATAACAGAGATACTATTGCCAGAATATTGCTGAACTTTGGAGGCGATTTCTGACGAATTTTAATTTTGGCGCTTAGGTACCTTAAGACGCGGGACCCCTCAATTATCTTGATATCCTAATCAAGGCCTACCAATCCTGATAAAAGTAATTTATTTAACACATCTCAAGTTCACTGCAATGAAGGTCTACAGTAGGAACCAAAACTATGGGTCAGTTATCTACAAAATCTTAGCCTATATATATAACGCATTAAAATGTTTAGCACATATTACGGCTAAATTTTAAGTCCACTCTTCCACAAATAGACACCAAAAATATTAACATTTTCATTTTCACGGAAACTCGTACCGTTTGTGGAAATTTCTACATTGTTGGAGAGTACCGCACCACACTTTTAAGACATTTTGCATTTATTTACGATAAACCAACTTTAATTAACTTTGAATGTTTTGAATATGACTTTTAGTTTTTAATTTACAGTCGATTCATTTTTCGTCATCAACCTCCAACATCGAAAATAATTGGCTGCAAAAATAGTCCTCGTCAGAGTTGCATGATTGTAATATTACAATTTTTAAAGAGTATTAATTAACTAATAAATTACAAATTAAATACATAGTAATTTTATAAAAATAAATTTTATACTTTGAAATTACATAATAAAAACTGCCTCTGATTCACTCTTATTTTAAAAATGTTTATACTATGCCTATTTGGCTACTCGCTGGGAGTTGTGGAATTTTTTTTGCCACAAAACGATTTCGGAAGACACTGTGAAATTTAACACCTAAAATTTTCAGCTGAGACATGGAAGATATGAAGGACTAAAACGGATAGCAACAGATAACGTATCACGCCCCAGATAAACGGGAAATTTAGAGAAATACGAAAGCAAAAGATGTAAGAGCTATAATGACCGATGATGCGAAATTTGAAACACAAAATAAATTAACGATTAACGAAGCAAAAATGTTACGGGACAGCTCCTGAGAACTTTTAAAGGAAGGAACAAGAGGGGTCCGATTCCTCTGCTCAAGACACTCATAGTACCAAAAGTTGAACACTGCGCAGTCTTCACACGTCCCCAAATAAAAAAGAAATTAATACACAAGAGGAAATTCGAGGAAATTTCACAGCCAAGATTGATGGCTGCAAAGAATTCAACAACTGGGAAAGACATTGTGAATTAAATTTATATTCGCTGGAAAGAAGAGACAAATACAACCGAGTAACCATTCAAGCAACACTGGAAAATAGAAACTGTAGAATATGTAGTGTTCCCAAACAAAAGGCCAGACAACTCTGACGGAAAATAGCTTCGTTGTCAGATTACACTGTTCAACAATGATTTTGTCTCGGGAAAAGTTTTATGTTATTATACAGTTTTTTAACGCTGATTACATAAATGGTCTTATTATGTTCCTATCATGTATATAGTTTTTCAGAAATTTCCATTTTGATGTTGAGGAAAAAATATTCAATTTTTTGCAATAAAAGTTGTTTGTGACTAAACTATTCGAGATACGGTGTGTTCTGTAATGTGTTGTAATGTTTGTCTTATTACGTCGTGTGTATTGCTACTCTTATAGTATGTTATGTTAATATTTTGTATAATATGTATAATATTGTATATAATTAAATATTATATAAAAAATATTGTACAATTATTGTATATAAGATTTCACGGAAACTGCGTGATACACCAAAATGAATAACATTTTCAGAATCAGCAGCGTCAACTTCGTATAGACCAGCTTTGTTTGTTGCTGAGAGAGAATAAAAGTAAAAATTTGTTGTTCAATGTTATTTAACCAGTATCCGAAAGACACCAGGAATATAACTGTTGTCAAAACTGAAATCTTCAGAAGACGACTAGAAGGCTGGCTCATGACGGTACCGGATGAGCAGGGTGTGTGCCTGGCTTTGTGCGATGGAGATCGTAAGAGATCATTCTCTCCTCCACCAAGCCAAGCCTAGAGGTGGGGCTACAATCCAGACTTTCGTGTGAAAAGAGACTGACGCACGAAACAGCTACAAGAGTACAAGGTGCGTGTGCGTGTGTGTGTATATATATATGATGAGAACTCAGAACGGTCCCTTGAGATATTGAGAATTTATGTAATACACAGACTGCAAGAGTTCCTTGTTCCATGCACAGTTTGTGTATTATATATATATATATATATATATATATATATAATGCGCCTCGGTGGTGTAGTGGTTAGTGTCCCTAACTACGAATCCATCGGCCCCGGGATCAAGACCCGGTGACGGCAGCCAGCGCGCAGCAAAACCCAGCTGTTCATCCTTCCACACAAAGAAAGTGGTTGGTAGATAAATGGGTACCCTGGGTGGCCTAGTGGTTAAAACGCTGTGCTGCTGGTTGGACGTGGTTCGGATTCCACGTTAAACTGTAGGAGTGTAGGCTAAGGTGGAGTGAAAAAGTTTGACCTTCGTCAGAATTAACAATTCGGGCAGAAGCTAACCAATGGTGTGTGTGTGTGTGTGTGTGTATATAATAAATAATATATATATATATATATATATATATATATAAATATATATATATATTATTATTTAAAATTTGTTTTAATGAGGACAGATTTGTGTGCAACATTCAAGAATTTATTTGGTCATCATATTAACACATTTTATTAAATGGATTTGCAACTACGAAATAAGTCTTTTTTCATAACCTTCATTCTGAGTAAGAATACAGGGTGTACATAAAGTCAGCATCTATTTTTGTGAAGCACTTGGAAATTACATGGAATTCAATCATAAAATGATAAAGTGGTAACATTTATTAAATAATTAAGAGTAGGATTCGACGTGACGCCCATCAGTATCCCTGCACAGCTCAAATCGTTCCGCAGCATTTCTAAACACATTCTGCAGCATTTGCGGGGTTATGTTATCTGCAGCAGTTCGTATCCGTGTACGTAAGTTTTCAAGACTCGTAATCTTCGTCTGATAGACGTGCGACTCGATAAAGCCCCATGCAAAGAAATCTTAAGGGGTTAAATCTGGTCATCTCGCTGGCCAAGGTCTGTTGCTTCCGCGTCCGATCCAGCGATTTGGAAAACGTCCATTTAGATAATCCTGAACAATTTCGGCATAGTGACAAGGAGCACCATCATGTTGATAGACGACGGTACTAACAATCCTATCCCCAATCAGCTGAGGTTCAAGGAATTGCTGCAACATGTCCAGATAAATAAGCCCCGTAACTGTAGCTTCAGCAAAGAAAAAAGGACCATAAACCTTAGATTTTGTTAAACCCATCCAGACATTAACTTTAGGTGAGTCTCTTTCCCAATTTTGGACGAAATCATTCGGTCTTTCATCTGCCCAAATTCGACAGTTATGGCGATTTACTTTTCCACACGTATGGAAAGTGGCTTCATCACTAAAGAGAATGTTGTCCATTAAATTATCACTCCAGATTTGTTCTACGAGATCAGCACACACAGCACTTCGTCGAGGGAAATCTTCCTCGTGTAAATCATGTAAAACCTGCAAATGATAGCTTTTCTTCCGCAAATTAACATTCAGAATTTTGTGCACAGATGACGTCGGGAGGCCGAGTCTGTGTGATGCAGCACGAACGGACGTACGTGGCTCCTCAGTGATAATTCCGCGTACTGCATTCACGGTAAGATCTGACATACACGGTCGTCCTGATCTTGCTTCATCATTTACAGATCCCGTTCGTTTAAATTTGTTCACCAATTTTCGTATTGTCTTGTCTATTGGCCCCGGCTTATGAAATCTCCTTCTAAACTTCTCTCTGATGTCATTGTATTTCTTTCCCTCGATTCGCCAAATTACTATTGCCACACGCTCTTCTGTATTCATTCTAAGGGCTTCTGAAAAGAAAAATAGAAAAAAATAATTATTTCACAAAAATAGATCCCGACTTTATGTACACCCTGTACATTAAAAGAGTAATTGTGGCTGCAGTGGCGTGCTAAGGGGGGTGCGAGGGGGCGGTCCGCCCCGGGTGACAGCCAGGAGGGGGGTGCCATCGGGAGAGTTGAAATACCACGACAAGTTTTCAAACCAAATGAAAAATTCGTCAAAGTAAGAAATTTTTTTTAAAATGTTCAAACTATTACAACAGCTTAAAAATTCATTTTATAGTGGAAATTAACATTATTTTTATTGGCAATACAAAATTTACAAACGAAAAATTAAATATTTGATAAAAATTACATCGAAAGGCGAACGTTTGTTGACGTTTTAGTCATCAGTTTGTTGAGCATAGCCAGCTGGCTGCAACTGACATTCCAAGTCTTGTTCACTTGACACTGTGACTCCACATACATGAGGTATGTTTCATTAAATAATTATGATAAAGCATAAAGTGCTGGTGTTTATAACAATATCATGGTACTTATACCAGTGTCCAGTAATTTTTGACACTGTGGTATCATAGTGATGTTTAAGTGTTTATAAATGCATCGTCGTGATGTTATAATACCCGGTAAATGCATTGTCGTGATGTTATAATAAATGCATCGTCGTGATGTTACAGAAACTCATGTTTATGAATGGTGGTCCCTGTGACTACTGGTTATCAGTAAAAAGACACAGGAAAGTCACGCTTTGCACTAAACTTTAGACGACTTTTTTCCTACAACCATGACTACTGAAGTAACGATGATGTGTGACTGAGTTTTTTATGATGACTATGTGGTGATCTTACGATGGTGGTGGTGATATGACTGCATGATTTTTTTTAATGCAACTACATGGTGATGTTAAGACAGAGAGGGTGGTGATGTGACTGCATGGAGATGTGTTAATGCTTACATGCTTAATATAATAAACACCGTTTCAGATTTACATCAACAACTACGGTACTATTCTATGTTGAATTTATACTAATGCTTATTGGCTTAGTCAACTTCAACAATTTTACAATGTCCAGTGTAGTAGCATTGTATATTTAATATGTTAATGCTTACTGCTTATTAAATAATGATATCAATTATAATAGCTAGCGTTATACCATACTATATTGAATTAGTGTTAATGCATTGGCATTGATAATTAATTAATTGTCTCTGTTTGTCTGGGTTGATAATCTGATAACTCAATGGGTATCTGGTTGGAAAAAGTTTGAGAACTACTTGTTTGAAGCTTTTCTATTGTAATACATTTTTTTTACTTTATTACTGGATATACTGTTAATTTTAATTTTGTCACTGGTCTACTTATTTGTGAGTAATGCTCATAGTTTTCTGCTTTTTTAAGAGTCGTGTTTGCACTTCTGTTCATGCTTTATACCTTTTGATTTTAAAATTTTGCAGAAAACATCCACTATGAAGCGAAATCGACCCAGTGGATTCCAATAAAGAAAAATGAAGAAGGCAAGAGAAGAGGTGGCTCAGGCAATGTCCGGGTCAATTTTGAAGTATGTGTTCAGTCAAAGATCAGAGAAATTAATCCCAAGGTTTTGTTTGTGCCTTGTGCAAATCATTCTCTGAAACTGTTTCTTGAAGATCAGCGCAATGAAATTGTGGAGAGGGCCATTCATTATGCAACTACAGCGTGAGGAAATGGACATTTCTATGGAGAGAAGAGGGATAGTAAAACTCTGAAAAAGGATGCCAGGAGAGATGGCAAAGGATGCTGGTCTCACATTGCCAGATGAAGTAAAAAGGGCTATGTTTGAATGTCTTGATCGCTTTCATCAAGAATTGGAGATTCGTTCTAAGGCAATGGATCAAATTCTGTCAATCCTCGCTGTTATTCAGCCAAACACTTTGGTTGTTGCAACAGAAGAAGAACTTCGGAAGTATATTCCAAATTTGACTCAGATTTTCGATGAATTCTCTGATGAAGATTTCAGTGTGGAAATTGGACGACTTCGGAGGCATTTGGAAGCTGCCAAAATCAGCGTTGAAGAGGCAAAGAAATGGACAGTATTGCAGTTTCGGGAGTTTATTGTGAAATGGGATTTTTGTGAATCTTTGCCAAGCTTGTCACTGTGTTTGAGATTCTTTTTGACTGTCTGTGTCTCTATTGCTTCATGTGAAAAGTTTTTCCAAATTGAAATTGATAAAAAATTTCTTCGCTCGACCATGAGTCAGACAAGATTGACAAATCTGGCTTTACTTTCAATTGAACATGAATATGCAAAGAAGGTGAATTTTGATGGTCATTGATCAATTTGCAGAAATTAAGGCTCGAGCAGAGAGTGTGAATCCTCTCTATTTACCTTTGAAGAATAGGCTGAGCGTTGAGACTGGATTTCCTGTATTTTTTGTATAAAATAAAATGCAGTATTACCTGTTCACTGAATTTTTAATGTCCTGCATTTTTCTTATTTCCAATTTGCTTATGACAGTACTGTACTGTTTAAAAATCTACTCGCAAACATAATATATTTTCTGCGTGTTTAAATTTTAAAATTATTTATTGGGGGGCCAAAGGAAGGATCCGCCCTGGGTGCCAAATACTTTAGGTACTACCCTGTGTGGCTGTCCTGGAGTCTATTATTATTATTCAGAAGAACTTAGATGGAAAACCCAGAAAACAATAATAATAATAATAATAATAATAATATCCACTTTAATGCGTCTCGGTTATCTAGAATACAGCATGTTGTAACTCGATAATTTATTTAAAAGCAACATTTTTTCAAATTAAGTATAAATTATAAGAAAATAAAGAGTTGCCAAATACTTCAAGACTATATTTCTTCATTAAATTAGGAAAAATATTAATTTTTAACTATCAAAATTACGTATAGGCAATTTTTACTTCACATTTTTCATTATTTAGGAAGCGTTTATTTTTATATTCCTTTTTAGGAAAACTACAAATATTTTATAATCATCATACTGGATTCTAATTCATATAATTAGGTTTTGCATTCACTCAACCGTATCTGAAAATAAAATTAAAATCACATCCATTATTTATTATTCCTAATTTGTATCATAAAATAGAAAAGATTTAAATTTTTTATTTTTCTTTAACGTAAAACAAATTTTGGATCACTTTAACATATTGCTTCCCAAAGCATTCGGGGAGCAATATGTTAAAGTGATCCCTCCTGGGAAGCAGTGTTAGTGATTAGCACTGGGAAGCAATATGTTAAAGAGAGGTTCCTAGGAAACAATATGTTAAAGTGATCCAGTGATTATATAAAAATATTGCTGCTACTATAGCGTGTGGTCTACAAAGATATTTACACTATAGGCGTTCGGTCTACAACATATTTACAAATTCAATTACATTAAAACAAAATATTTAAAGGACAAATAAAACACAATTCATTCTATGGGATATAATGCCAGGTTAGGTTAATTGAATGCCCGGTTAGGTCAACTGTATGCCTTTGACGACTGGTTGGTTAAGTTGTGATATTTTCGTTAAAACTAACGAAAATATCACAACTTAACAAATTGTCAAGGGCATACAGTTGACCTAACTGGGCATTCAATTAACTTAACCGGGCATTATATCCCATAGAATTAATTTTGTTTTATTTGTCCTTTAAAATGTTTTTAATGCAATGAACTAATACTTGTCATGATTCCCCCTTTTATAGCCCCCTTTTTTATCGTACTCCTTATCTTAAACACTGGGAAGCAATATGTTAAAGAGAGGTTCCTGGGAAGCAATATGTTAAAGTGATCCCAAATTTTGAAACTTGAAAAAATTTATTATTTTTCTTGAAATGTTTTTAATCTTCATTTGACGTTTTTAAAAAAATATAAACAAAAAATTAAATGTGAAACAAATTCAATTCTTTATAAAATATATTTAATGAAAAAATAAGAAAAAAAAATCAGTCTGAGGAAAAAGGAAACTTTTGAACTTGGGACAAAGAAAACACTGGAATTACCCAACATTTTTCGATACCTGTAAACAGTATACATAAATACCAATACAAGCTCGGAAGTTTCATGGATCATTCTTTTCTCTCGCTTTGCTGAGTGAACGTCTCCTTCCAAAGAATTTCGAAAACATTTGACAACAAACCGAAATGGTATTTATTATGTAATATACTTCACACACACACACACACACTATTTTTGTATATATATATCCTAAACATTACTATTTTATACAATAGTTTCATACATATTGTTACAATAACTTAATATTTTAAATTTTTTACAACTGATTCAAACCGATTCTTTTTCCATTTTCAGAATAAGTTCGTCTTTGCCCTTTTCCTCACTGTGTGTATCGCATTCACAACAGCGCACAGGGGTGCGCACGGAAGACCTAGCAGTGGCTGTACTTTCTGATGCAGGGATGGATTTCATTTCCGCTGTTGTGACGGCCAATCACCGGGTGGGAAACCTGGTCGCTGCCATATTGTCCGACCTGTATGCCCTAGGTATAAAACGTTTGATGCACCTCAACCCTGCTCCAACGACTACTCTTGCCCAGGGAGAAAGAAATGCTGTCAGGATGTCTGTATCGGATTTAAAGTATGTAAACCGCCGCGGTATTAAATATTATTAATAAAAGTATCTTTTGAGAGATGAGCATTTTTATTTATCTTTTAATTTTTCTAAATTTTTATATTTCATTCGTAATGATTTGTACTTTTTGTTCATTGCTTAATAAAGTTATAATTAATTTTGAATAAGAATGGCATAAACAAAAGTGAATGTTTGTTAATGTTAACTACGCAATGTTTAACTCGTCTTTCATATGTACAAGTTTGTAATGAATAATCATCCATAAATAAAAGATATTTTGTTCGTCACTTATCTTCAAGACAAACAGTATATGCCACAACCCACACCAAATTACCGACCAATCTCCGTCTTATCAACTCTGAGTAAAGTATTTGAAAGAATCGTATACAACAGACTAATCAAATTCGGTGCTCTTCCAATATGTGCTCTACCTTAAAATTTACATTCCAATACGTGATCTACCTTAGATTATTCGGATTAGCAGCAGGTACGTTAGTTAGCCTTATAAGGCTAACTAACGAAAATATCACGACTTAACCTAACCAATCGTCAAGGGCGTATAGTTGACCTAACGATTGGTTAGGTTAAGTCATGATATTTTCGTTAGTTAGCCTTATAAGGCTAGTTTCACGGTAGAGCACATATTGGAAGAGCACCTCAAATTCTTAGCTAAATACATCCTGACAAAAACACAATTTGGGTTTAGAGAAGGCCACACCACAGATGACGCCATTAACATGCTATTAGAAAATATCTATAGAAACTTAAACTACAAAAAAAAAAAAAACCTTAGTTTTCTTTGACCTGTCGAAAGCCTTTGATACGCTCATACATGATAGCTTACTAGACAAATTAAACACATGGCATAAGGAGAAATATGCTAAGAGTCATATATCTCCAATCGTCTCCAGTTTGTTAAAGTAAATGGCATTTCATCAAAATATAATATATTGGAAAATGGGGTTCCACAAGGCTCAATCCTTGGACCCTTACTCTTCTTAATACATGTAAATTATTTTTATCGATCATCATCATCATCATCATCATCAGACTGTATTCAATATGCAAATGATAACACCACTCACTTCTACACACCACGATATTAATTACCTAATGAACGAAGTGAACAGACTATAAATGGATGCGTGCAAATAAGCTTTTACTAAATTTGACAAAATCATCATATACGATCGTAACTAAAAAAAATGCAATCGTGCACACACTATTAATAATTGGGAACACTCCTCTTGCAAAAGTAAATGAAGTTAAAGTTCTTGACATCAAGTTAGATGAAAAATTAAATTTCAAAAGCCTCACACAACATATCAAATAAAAAAATATCTACATTTCTCTACATAATGTTTAAACTAAAAAAAAAAACTATTCCCCAAAATGCCCTCTTCACACTGTATTACTCATTTATCCATCCATACTTGCAATATGGAATCACAGCATTGGGTAGTACGAAGAATTATATACTGTATCAGCTAGAAGTAACACCGAGGTATTGAAAAACTCATGATCTTCATTTGCCCCACAAACACCTTGAAATGGGAGACCCAAAATGGGTGCACACACATTTCTACATTACTGTACAGTCTTTACAGCCACACCTACACTTTTCCTCCAAAGTATATATATTGTAATGTATATGGTTGTAAATTTTGACTTGGTCCGCAATCGATATGGACCGTGACTTATTTTTCGTTGGCAAGGTACTATTATTGATGGATACCGTAATGAAATTGACTGGATTCTTTGGATGTGATATATTTGCATGTCGGTTATAAATAGATATAGAGTGTAACATATTTGTGGATAGTAGTCTATTATGACTCGATCCTCTGGATCCAGAGATTCTATCTTTAGTTTTAAATCGATAATTAATTAGTTTTAAATTGATAATTATTTATTTTTCTAAAAATTGGTCGTTGCCAATGTACAGGCAGTTGTTATAATAAATTTCTTACTCCCCTACAAAGGCACGAGTTTCAGTGCTAAGCCACGATTCATTTATCGCAATTATATCAGTCTTTACAAGCAATTAAAGAAAAAAATTCGTTTATTTTATTTCGTAGGCTACGAGCATTTAAGGATGGAACCTTCAAATTGTTTGTAATTGCGAAACCTTCGCGAGCGCATGGGAAATTTGTGGAATTTACGCTGGGACCGTTCGAGTTACGGCAGCCTGAAAAGAAGAGAGTATATATATATATATATATATATTATATATATATATATATATATAATATATATAGGCTGTCCGAGAATTATCTGTACAATGTTTGGCTGTTATTAAAAGTCAACCATGAAGTGTAGAAATTCCAGTGTTGTCCCATTTTACAGAGAATCTCATTAAGTTTTTTCTGATACCACGTTTTGACAAGTTTTTTAGAAATGTACGCGGGTGACAGACATTGATGATTCAAAAGCAAGAATCACAGCTGCTATTGAGCGAATTGATGTGGATATGCTGCAGCGTACATGGCAACATTTGGAGTATCGATTGGATGTTTTGCGAATCACTAATGGTGCACATATCGAATGTTTGCAACAACGTTACTTTAATAAAAGAAACTTTTGAAAATACGGATTCTAAATAATCTTGTTTAAGAATTTTACGTGTGTTATCAAGAATTTTATTAAAAGATGAAATTGTACAGATAATGTTCGGACACACTGGAATTTCTAAAAAACTTGTCAAAACTTGGTATCAGAAAAAAACTTAATGAGATTCTCTGTAAAATGGGACAACACTGGAATTTCTACACTTCATGGTTGACTTTTAATAACAGCCAAAAATTGTACAGATAATTCTCGGACACCCTGTATATATATATACAGTATATATAATATATATGCCAGATTATGCAAATGCGAGACATAAATTTTTGAGGTTTTTTGTAAGACCTTTTTTTTTTTTTTTAAATTGAAACGATTTCTTGAACGGTTACAACAACCAAAATTAGAAAAATTGTATTACAATAATATTTAACAATTAAACATCGTGAATAAATTGAAATTATTATACATAATATTGAAATTCTAAATCAATTCATCCCTAAAAAATTGCTTAAGAAATATTTTTTGCGGGACATTTTGAACGCGGGATTTTTGGATCAAATGCGGGACTGTCGCGTAAAATATGGGACGTCTGGCAACCCTATATATATATATATCGTAAAGAACGACGCTTGTATAGGAGAACATTCCGCGCAAGATGAGAAGAGAGAACGAACAAATGAAGAAATGAGGTAACCACCCGGGAATCGAACCCGGGATCTTCCGATTGCCGGTCAGATATGATAACCACTACACCATGGTCCTCAGTCGATCAGAAGTCGTAATTCCTCTACATACGCGCAGAAACCAATGCCCCGAGGGGGCACCTCCCGCATGCCGTATCTATATATACATTTCAACTGCAAAGAACACGCAGTATAAATAACGTAAAGAACGACGCTTGTATAGGAGAACATTCCGCGCAAGATGAGAAGAGAGAACGAACAAATGAAAAAATGAGGTAACCACCCGGGAATCGAACCCGGGATCTTCCGATTGCCGGTCAGATATGATAACCACTACACCTTGGTCCTCACTCGATCAGAAGTCGTAATTCCTCTACATAAGCGCAGAAACCAATGCCCCGAAGGGCGCACCTTCCGAATGCCGTATCTATATATACATTTCAACTGCAAAGAACACGCAGTATAAATAACGTAAAGAACGACGCTTGTTATCATATCTGACCGGCAATCGGAAGATCCCGGGTTCGATTCCCGGGTGGTTACCTCATTTTTTCATTTGTTCGTTCTCTCTTCTCATCTTGCGCGGAATGTTCTCCTATACAAGCGTCGTTCTTTACGTTATTTATACTGCGTGTTCTTTGCAGTTGAAATGTGTGTATATATATATATATATATATATATATATATATATATATATATATATATATATATATATATATATATATATATATATATATACATACAGGGTGTCCGAGAATTATCTGTACAATTTTTGGCTGTTATTAAAAGTCAACCATGAAGTGTAGAAATTCCATTGTTGTCCCATTTTACAGAGAAACTCATTAAGTTTTTTCTGATAACAAGTTTTGACAAGTTTTTCTTTTTCAGATATTCATACACACCCCTCATCCTTAATGAATCCACAGGAGAAAGCACAATGTGTTGAATGGTTTATCGAAACAAAATCAGATACACAAGTTCAACGAAAGTTTAGAACTAATTACAACAGAAACCCTCCATCAAGAAGTAACCATACGAGCTTGGTATAAAAGGTTTAAGGAAACTGGAAGTGTAGAGCATAAGAAAGGAGCAGGGCGGCCTCGAACGTCTTTTGAAAATGTCGAGCGCATTCGAGAGGCTTTTGTTCGCAGTCCACGCAAGTCGACAAGAATTGCATCACGAGAGTTACAGATACCTCGTTCGATAGTGCATGATGTCTTGCGTAAACGTTTGAAGTTGCATCCTTACAAGTTGCAAATCTTGCAAAAGATTACGCAAGAAGATAAGGTGTCCCGTAAGGAATTTGCAATGACTCTGCTTGACAGAGTCGACCAGGACAATGCGTTCTTGGCAAGAATCATGTTTTCGGACGAGGCAACTTTTCATGTTTCAGGCAAGGTAAACAAACAAAATGTGCGCATATGGGGGTCACAAAATCCACATTGCATAGAAGAGCATCAGAGACAGTCCTAAAGTTAATGCGTGGTGTGACCTGTTACATGATCGCGTGATTGGACCATTTTTCTTCGGTGAATCAACAGTGACCTCCAATACCTACCTGGACATGTTGCAACACTTTGTCTATCCGCAATTGGAAGCACTGCATCCACGCATCATTTTTCAGCAAGATGGCGCACCGCCACATTGGGCCTTGATCGTCCGTAAGTCCCTGAATGAGACATTCCTAAACAGGTGGATTGGCCGTGGAGGTGCAATTCATTGGCCGGCTAGATCTCCCGACATCACACCCTGTGATTTCTTTCTTTGGGGATTCGTCAAAGATCTTGTGTACAATACGCGGGTGACAGACATTGATGTTTTAAAAGCAAGAATCACAGCTGCTATTGAGCGAATTGATGTGGATATGCTGCAGCGTACATGGCAACATTTGGATTATCGATTGGATGTTTTGCGAATCACTGATGGTGCACATATCGAATGTTTGTAACAACGTTACTTTAATAAAAGAAACTTTTGAAAATACAGATTCTAAATAATCTTGTTTAAGAATTTTACGTGTGTTATCAAGAATTTTATTAAAAGATGAAATTGTACAGATAATTTTCGGACACACTGGAATTTCTAAAAAACTTGTCAAAACTTGGTATCAGAAAAAACTTAATGAGATTCTCTGTAAAATGGGACAACACTGGAATTTCTACACTTCATGGTTGACTTCTGATAACAGCCAAAAATTGTACAGATAATTCTCGGACACCCTGTATATATATATATATATATATATATAATATATAGAAACGACGTAAGTATAGAGGAGTGTTCTGCACACGAGGAAGAGAAATAACGAACAAATGAAAAATGAGGTAACCGCCCGGGAATCGAACCCAGGATCTTCCGATTGCCGGTCAGATATGCTATCCACTACACCACGGGCCTCGATCAGTCAGAAGTCGTAATTCTCCTACATAGGGCAGAAACCAATGCCTTGAGAGGGCACCCTCGCAAATCGTGAATATGTACATTTAACTGCAATGACCACGCAGTATATTAATGTATAGAAACGACGTAAGTATAGAGGAGTGTTCTGCACACGAGGAAGAGAAATAACGAACAAATGAAAAATGAGGTAACCGCCCGGGAATCGAACCCAGGATCTTCCGATTGCCGGTCATTGCAGTTATATATAATATATATATATATATTAGGGTGATGCAAAAAAGGGGTCAAATTTTTTTTTTTTCAATTTTCAGGGAGACACCCTCCTATTTTATTCATATTCCTAAGAAAGCATTGTATGCGAAATTTGGGGTTGAAAAAGAGAAAATTAGAGGTTGCTACCAAGCTTTAAAATAAATGTATATCAGTTTGTGCTCAAAAATATTGTTTTGTTGATATTTTCGCCGGAGCCGGTTTGATATGTACCTAGTTAACCTAGTTTGAAAAAAAACGATGACATTCTAGACTATAGTACGTAGTGAGCTCATAAAATAGTAAATAATAGGCACGCTGATTTCCGCACCACCCTCTGAGGTACAGCGTATAGCGCGTTAACTTTTTTTTATGTGGAAGTTTCCCCAGTAGGCATATCATAACCACTTATGTATGTTTATTTTCGTTTTTTGTGAAGCAAGAGTAATGTTTTCTTGTTTTTGTTTGAGAGTGACGACCTGTAACTTTTAACAATTTGAAGAAGGTATTGTTTCTGCTCTTCATCATTGGTTATCAGTTTGTTGTATTCCTCCATCAGTCGTACACCTCTTTCCGCAATGTCGTTTACCACTTTGAGTCCATATGCGATATCTCTTGCATTCGCATAACTTTTCATCATCATTCCATTCTTCAGCATCTTTTTCAAGAAAAGTGCAAGGCACCTCTAGGATTTCAAAGAATCTTTTTGTGTTCGCAGTAACGAAATCCTGCAGTTGTTTCTGCCCAGCTGATTCAAGATTTATTGATGCTCGTTTGCTCGGTTTTGAGTCAACTGGTTTCTGCAGAGCATGCTTCATTTTGTTTTTTGTCTCATGCGAAACAGCTGAATCAAAAAATGCAAGCGCCACAAGCTCCTCAGAGAGGTACCACAAATGTCTCAAAAACTTATTGAGTGCAGCACTTGCAATTTTGTCATCCTTTTGCTTGTAGAGCTGCAGACTGCATAAAATGCAAATCTGAACGGGGGGCGCATAAGGGTATGGGTGCCAGGTACCACGATCTGATGTATATCGCAGCTGAAAAGCAGCAAACATCTCTCAGTCCTTTTTCCTCTCTCTCAGTTAGTTTAAACTGAGATTTAAACATCCAAATTTTAATGCAGTAAATTAGCTTGCCCATCCATCGTGCTCTGTGATAAGCTCCGGGTGCTTTAAAGCTGATTCCTGACTTGGGGGCACTACCGATGAAAATGAGCGTTAGCTCGAGCAATTCCTTGTAGTCATCACGAGGCTGCTGTTCATCAAGCTGAGCTTGAGCAAATTGAATGAGTTCTTCAGCATCTGAGATTTTCTCTGCAATGTTAGGGTCATCTGTTGCTGTTTGGTAATTGTTCTTGTCAATTTCCACCCACTTTGCTTTGAATCTCTTAAACAGTTGTATGTCAGGGCCACTAGAAGATGGCAAGGAGACAGAAACTGCAGCTTCTAACACTATTTCGAAAATATGATGTCGGCAAGCCAGCCACAGCATATCTTTATCCAATCTTTGCTCTAGTAACATACAAGCACCACTCTTAGAACCTGTGTTGGAGGCAGTGGTGTCAAAACACATGCCCTTCACTTGGTCAGATATATTCCACTCCAATACTAACTGATGGACAGCATCTGCAATGTTTTCACCAGTTCCTCTGGCAAGTTTGGGAATACCAAGAAGCTGATCAGCTCCTTGGCCGGAAATTAGAACTGGCAGTCGATCAACATTTTCATGACCAGTAATATCTTCCAGTAGTTTGCCGTCCCAATGTATTTGGAGAGGGCAATTTGTTTCGAAATCCTGCTTCAAATTTTCTGCCATTGTCTTGCGGTTCCTTTGTCTTGCTCTCCGTATCGATGAATAGCTAACACTGTATTCTTCAGGGTTTTGCCCAAGAGCATTGATTGTTGGGATCAAGATTTCCGAAGCAGCTCTATCACTTACTTTTGCAGCATCAAGAGATACAAGCATTGAAGAATCCATAAGCTTTGCACTCTTAGACTTTGATCTACTTTGTCTCGAAGTTGATGGCTGCTGAGGGTCAGCAACAAATTCTTCTTCTGATTTTGAACTATCTTCATTCAAACTTGAAGGACTTGAACTTGAGAGCACTGCTGCTTCGAAAACGGCTGTTTCCCTCTTTCTTTTCTTTTCAAGCAATGTTTCCTTTTCTCTAGCAATCTCTTCCATTTGTAAAAACTTTATCCACTCCAGACATTTTGCCTTTTCTTCCTTTTTGTCGTTGCAGCATCAAAAACTCACGATCTTCATCTATCTTTATCATGTCAAGAGCACTTGCATGTGCAATGTCAAACAGATCTTGCAAGTCATTTTGCCAGCTCTCTTTTTTTGAAGTAGTGCAGGTGATTGCTTCTTCTTATTATTTCTGTTCTTCTTTAGTTTCTCCCACTCGTTGAAAAGTTTCTTTACTCTCTCCACGACATGACATTTCAACATTGTTGGGATGCGTGCCTTTTCCCACACATCCATAACATCTCTAGCAGTCAACAAAGCCGCTGTTTTCACCTGTTGCTTTTTATTGATCTTGTAGTTCATAAATAATGCTAATGTTTCCCTTTTAGATGGAAGCTGGGTTTCTTTGAAGGACTCTATAGGATGTCCTATGAGCCAAACAACTGTTTTGTGACGCGTATGCCGCTCCATGAGTGCAACTCAGCAACTGCTATACAACCACTCTCAGCGAAGGCAGCAAAGATACTGAGTCAGTGACGCCGCACTTACACTGACGCGGCCGCCACAGTGACGTCACAGCAAAGAAATGATTCTAGAATGTTCGGCCACGGCGTCTATAGCAATGAAAGGGATGAGAAGGTTTACGGAAAGAGGTTCAGAGTCTGTTATGACTGCTATATGTTGCTGACTACCATTTTTGATGAAATCTGCAAAATAAATAAATGTACAATAAATACAAACTGAAAAATAACAATATACAAAATGTTCAATGGATGGTAGCAACCTCTAAAATGTCTTCAATTGTGCTGAAATTTTGCATGTTCAGTTTTTACACTAAATTAAATAAAATTAGAGGGTGTCTTCAAGTTTTTGAAATGATAAGTTATTTTGCATCACCCTAATATATATATATATATATATATATATTGCAATTTGTAAGTATTACTAAATGATGAAAATCACCTATTGTATAATGTAAAACTCATAATCTTAAATGGGTACAATCATAAAGCATATAAATTAGATGTTAAAAGTTTCCAATAATATATTACGTCATAGTTATAATATGCCTCACTCATCTCTATCTTTGTAACTAATTGTATCATAATTTGTATTGTTCACCATTTTTTTTTCTATTATTTCTATTATCATTTTCTTTTATTTTAAAGATTATTTCAATTTTCATTCGTAATGACAGAATTAACTAAATACATTATTTTATTTTCCACAAATTCTATTTATATTTGACATTTCCAATGTGAAAATCGAAATGAATCTCAGACTTTGGCCTGAAAAATTGTCATGCTTCCCAACGGCATATTCAGATAAGAAGACTGTAATTAAACTACGAAAATTAAACGTTAAAATCCCAATATTGGATAAACCAGTATGGATGTAATGTATATCTTATGTAATGGGTTCTTTCCCAATAAAGATCATTATTATTAAAAAGAATGAAGTTCGTGTGTGTGTGTGTGTGTGTCCCGCAGGGGACGCCCTGACCAAGGTGCACCAAAATCGACATTGCTATTACAGTTCTTTTCAATTTACCTCCGCTGTTATTTTTATTTTTCGGAGAAATGTATGTTTACATTGAATAAATACTAGTTCATTCGCGAATTTTTCTAAAAATTCAACTCTTGTTGAAAATTTCTAACGATAAATTATTAAAAATCTATAACACACTACGTGTGCGTATATAGTATATTCAAACAGTCGCTACCATCGCGTCTTTCCAAAAGCGACGTCACCACAATCAGCTGTTCTCCAAGCACTCAAATTTTTATATATAAAAAAGCCCCTTTTCGAAGGAAATTCTTCGACTGCTGAATGGTCCGCGCTCCGCGGTGTTTATTATATTATCGTTAAACTAACGAGTAGTACAGTAACGCATTTAGCAGTTTATGTGGCTAGGAACTAATTCAAGATTAATTTGCCCAATTACATTGTTAATGGCCTATCTATATCGGGGACACTCTTAATAGCGTTGGTGAATTAATTGTCGAGTTTTTAGGTACACTCATTAACATCAGCTACTACTATTACTAATTCAAGGACTTTAATATAACTTCGCATTCAACCTCGCCCACTTTGTTATTTCGGTAGGCTAAGGCGATCGAACCAGGCGTTGCTTGGAGTAGAGCGGGGCTTGCAACCTCGGAGTCGCGAGTCGATCTGATCATTTTATTTTTAATTCTCTTCCTACGGCCGTCTGACGAGACATTTTTCAATCATGAATGTAATTGTATATAACAGCTGAAGTTTGGGCCCTTCCCGCTCATAATAAACGCTGTGCTTATGAAGTGTATATAACTTTTGGGAGACAAGTGTACGCATGGTGTGAATGAACTCTGAAGTTATTCTTTTCATTACACTGGTATGCATCAATTTTGCTGTCAAGGGTTTTCTAAGTGATTCTTATAGAGTTTTTCCTGCTGATTTCGAATCTGCAATCCGTTTTTCTCAATCAGCTCAGGTTATCCGGCTATGGCCTCATAAGTAAAATAGAATTTTTCGTGATTTTGTCAAAGCGGAATTGGAACAGTAACATCTATCATCACTTGTTTCACTTGTATAATATCTTTTTTTACTTTTCAGGCATATAGATAAAATATTTCATAATGAATAGAGCGTGTAAAAATGATCCCAATAGATTCTGCTACATATGTGGGACGGTTACCATGCCAAATAACCAGTCCCAAATCACTAAATTTGTGAAGACAATGTATAGAGCATACTTTGGAATTAAGCTAGGGGACCAGGACAAAAATTTCGCCCCTCATATGTGCTGCAAGACGTGCATTGAAAATTTGAGAAGATGGAGCAAAGGCAGAGCGAAATCTTTGCCTTTTGGAATTCCCATGATTTGGAGAGGGAAAGGATCACGTGACAGATTGCTATTTCTGCATGACAAACCTCCAAGGTGGGCTTATAAATTTATTTTTCTTAAATATTTTGAAATCCTCGTATGAAACTTGACATAATATTCACCATAATGTAATATTCACCATATATAGCATAATATTTACCATAATGGTAATCATACATTTACATATACATATTGTTATAGAAAATACATTTACACATACATATTGTTATACAAGTTACATTTACATATACAATGATTGTATATTTTCTTTCTTTTTCATTCATATTGTCCCCGAAGGGACAATATGAATGAAAAAGAAAGAAAATATACAGACTCCATCGACCTATTTCATATCTTACAGACCGCAGCCTTCCCTCACGAGCCGCCACTGTCTGAATGCTTCTTCTATTTCATATGCAAGTTTTATAGCCATGTTTCTGTGTTTCTATTTTCAGGAGTTAACAAGAAGAATAAACACATTGTTGTATACCCTGACATTCCTTCTGCTATGAGACCTGTACCCCATGGTCCTGGAATTCCAATACCCGACCCACCTCAAACCCTGGACTTCGATGATTCTGATGATGAATCAATGACCAATGCCAATGACCAGTCCCAGTCGTATATACACCTCAAAATACCGCTTCAAATGAGCCGAGGCCTCTCAACCAGGCCAAACTTAATGATCTTACCAGGGATTTAGGACTTTCCAAATTAGCTGCCGAGATCTTGGGCTCACGACTTCGAGAGGACAACTTGCTGGCTCCGGGAACAACATTCTCCTGGTATAGGAAACGAGAGGAAGAATTCCGCAAGTTTTTTGCAGTGCACGAAAATACCTCTTCCTTAGTGTACTTCTGCAATGTTGAGGGGCTAATCGAATCCTTGGGCCTGCCATATAACGCATCAGAATGGAGGCTATTTATAGACTCGTCTAAACGAAGTTTGAAAGCAGTACTTCTCAACATTGGGAATAGGGTTCCATTAGTCCCTGTAGCACATTCCGTACAACTTACTGAGAGCTACGATAACATGAAAATTTTACTGGATGCTCTCGTATACGACCAACATAACTGGAGGATCTGTGGAGATTTGAAGGTAATACTAATATCATAAGTAAATGATATTAGTATTACCTTCAAATCTCCACAGATCCTCCAGTTATGTTGGTCGTATACTGGGGGTGCAAGCCAGCACAACTCAGTGCCGGTCCCAAGCCCGGATAAATGGTGAGGGTTGGCGTCAGGAAGGGCATCCGGCCGTGAAAGATTTTGCCAAAACCAAGAATGATGAGCCAAATTCATATAGCCTCGGAAAATGCCAGGGCGTACCCCGTATGCGACGCGCAGGGGCCTCGCCTGACCCCCGCGAGAAATGGACGAGGGCTGCCGAGTCGAGGACGGGCTCGAGTAAAGAAGCTAGTCCGAGTGGTTAGAGTTGGGACGTTGAATGTAGGCTCTATGACTGGGAGAGGAAGGGAGGTGGCGGATTTGATGGAGAGACGGTGTGTGGGAGTATTGTGTGTGCAGGAGACGAGGTGGAGAGGAAATAAAGCAAAAGAGCTGGGAGGGGGATATAAGTTGCTTTATAGTGGAACGAATGAACAGGGTAGAAACGGTGTTGGTATAGTGCTGTCAGAAGTGCTGAAGGATAGCCTGGTGAGTGTGAGTAGAAGGAGCGATAGAGTTATGAGTGTTAAGCTGGGCCTTGACGAGATGACGGTGAACATCGTTAGTGCGTATGCCCCCCAAGCTGGCTGTGAAGGTGTAGAAAAGGAAGTGTTTTGGAATCAGTTGGATCAAGAACTTGGTGCGATACCAGAGGGGGAAAAAGTGATCTTGGGTGGAGACCTGAATGGCCATGTGGGAAGAAGTAGAGAGGTGATTGAGAGGGTGCATGGTGGTTGGGGCGTGGGAGAGAGAAATGAAGAAGGAAGGGTGGTGGATTTCGCGATGGCGTTTGATCTAGCGATAGTCAACACCTTCTTCCAGAAAAAAGATAACCAGTTTGTGACCTATAGGAGCGGAGGAAGAGAAAGCCAGATAGACTTTCTAATGTGCAGGAGATCCCATTTGGAAGAAGTTAAGAACTGCAAAGTCATAAACGGAGAAAGCGTGGCGGCGCAACATAGAATCCTGGTGATGGATTGGTCGTTTAAGAGTGGTAGGAAAAGAAGGCAAGAACAGGTGACACCTAGGATAAAGTGGTGGGGACTGAAGAAAGAAGACCAGAAAAGGAAATTTGAGGAGAAGGTTTTGGAAGAAGTAAGGTCGTTGGAGAGTGTACAAGAATGGTGGGAGGAGAACAGCCGGGTGATATTGAGAGTTGGTGAGGAGGTACTGGGCAAAACATCAGGTAGAAGACCCCCTGAAGATAAAGAGACGTGGTAGTGGAATGAAGAGGTTCAGGAGGTGATTAAAAGGAAGAAAGATGCTAAAAAGAAGTGGGACACATCTGGTAGACAAGAGGATAGAGAAAACTATAGGCAGGCGAAAAAGGAGGCGAAGAAGGGAGTGGCAAGAGCCAAGGCGCAGGCGATGGATGAAGTATATAAAGAGTTGGAGACACCGGCGGGAGAGAGAAAGATCCTTAGAATAGCGAAGGCTAGGGATAAGGCGAGTAAAGATTTTACTCAAATTAAACAGGTAAAGGATGGGCAGGGAGTGGTCTTAAAGGATCAGGATAAAATCATGGATAGATGGAAGAGTTATTTTGAACATCTGTTAAATGAGGAAAACCCAAGGGTTATTTTTGAAGATGGTGTCCCAAATCAAGGGTTAACTTCAGGAGTGAGTAGGGAGGAGGTGAAGGTGGCGTTGAAAGGAATGAAGAAGGGGAAGGCATTGGGACCGGATTTGATACCAGTGGAGGCGTGGAATTGTTTGGGAGATGAGGGCATAGATCTATTGTGGGATCTGATGCAGAAGATATATGAACAAGAGGAAATGCCGGAGGAGTGGGGGGATAGTACACTCGTACCTATCTACAAAGAGAAGGGGGACATCCAGGATTGTGGAAATTATAGGGGAATAAAGCTTATGTCACACACGATGAAGGTTTGGGAAAGGATTATAGAGAAAAGGTTAAGAGAAGAGACAACCGTGGGGGAAGAGCAGTTGGGTTTTATGCCAGGTAGGGGAACAACTGATGCGATTTTTGCACTGAGGCAGTTGATGGAGAAACACCGGGAGCGACAAAAGGGACTGCACATGGTTTTCATCGACCTAGAGAAAGCATATGATAGAGTGCCACGCCAGGAGGTTTGGAGGGGTATGAGAGAGAAAGGTGTGCCGGAGAAGTACGTTAGGTTGGTGCAAAGTATGTATGAAGGAGCAAGGACCCAGGTTAGGAGTAGTGTAGGTGTAACGGAATGGTTCCCCGTGAGGGTTGGTCTACATCAGGGATCTTCTTTGAGCCCGTACCTTTTTGTTTTGATTATGGATGTGTTGGCCCAGGGGATAAAAGATCAATCCCCTTGGTGTATGCTCTTTGCAGACGATATTGTTCTGTGCAGCAACAGGAGAGAAGTAGTAGAAAGAAAATTGAAGGAATGGAGGAGGGCTTTTGAAGACAGAGGGTTGAAAATCAGCAGAAAGAAAACGGAGTACCTGAGGTTCTACGAAAATCAAGACTCAGAAATTAGTTTAGAGGGAGCGAGGTTAAAGAGAGTAAGTAAGTTTACGTACTTGGGATCGACAGTGGCTGAGGACGGTGAGCTGGACACAGAAATAACACACAGAGTGCAATCTGGTTGGAAAAATTGGAAGAAAGTTTCAGGGGTGTTGTGTGACCGAAGAATAGGCGCAAGGGTTAAGGGAAAAGTGTATAAGACTGTGGTAAGACCGGCTATGATGTATGGGGCTGAGTCTTGGGCTATAAAGAAAGATCATGAGAAAAGACTAGATGTAACGGAGATGAGAATGCTGAGATGGATGTGCGGAGTGACAAGGTTGGATAGAGTAAGGAATGAAAGGATAAGGGGCACAACAAAGGTTGGAGAAATCTCGAGGAAGATACAAGAAAGTAGACTGAAATGGTATGGACATGTGATGAGAGGGGACGAAGATTATGTGGGTAAGAGAACGATGAATATGGAGGTGTATGGCAGGAGAAAGAGAGGCAGACCGAAGCGAAGGTGGATGGAGAAGGTGAGGGACGATTTGAAGGAGAAGGGCTTGTCGGAGGAAGAAGCCCAGGACCGGGCTGTGTGGAGGAGGCTGGTCAGAAACGCCGACCCCGCATAGAGGCGGGAACGGGCGAAGAGAAAGAAGAAGAAGACTAATATCATAAGTAAACTATTGCTATTGACTATGTTGTTTTTCCAAAGGTTATTTGAGAGCGTATAAGAACACTTAACTTCCCCACAGAAGTGATACAGTCCAATGCATAGATTTTTTTATCTGATAGAACAAATTCTCTAAATTCTTTAAATATTTTCATTTTTTTTCAGATTGTGGCATTTGTATTGGGAATGCAAGGGGGATACACGAAATACCCATGTTTCCTCTGCAAATGGGATAGCCGAGCGGATGAGAAGCACTATGCACAGCGTGAATGGGCATCCAGAGAGAATTTTGAACCTGGGTTGCATAATGTCGTTTCAGTGCCCCTTGTACCACCAACAAAAATTTTGCTCCCACCACTTCATATTAAGCTGGGCTTGATGAAAAATTTCATCAAATCAATGAATAAGGAGGGTTCAGCATTCCGATATCTCGAGAGTAAATTTCCTCATATATCTGATGCTAAACTAAATGCTGGGGTTTTTGATGGTCCTCAAATTCGAACGTTGATCAAGGATACTCAGTTCGAAAACGCAATGACTCCAACTGAGAAGAATGCCTGGCAGGCATTCAAATCAGTTGTCACTGATTTTCTTGGCAAGTGTAGAAGTCCAGAATACGAGTCCGTTGTCGAAAACTTGATGGAAGCTTTCAAAGCTCATGGGTCGCGCATGTCCATAAAAATGCACTTTTTGTGGTCCCACTTGGACTATTTTCCTGAAAATTGCGGGGATTATAGTGAGGAACAGGGTGAACGATTTCACCAAGATATCAAAATAATGGAAGAGAGGTACCAGGGAAACTGGGATATCAATATGCTGGTGGACTATTGCTGGTGTTTGAAGCGAGACGTGCCCGAAGAAAAACACAGACGGAAAGCCAAAAAAACTTCATTCCTTCCTCAATAAACTTTTTTCCATATTCATTGTATGAATAAAAGTATTTATTCACACAATGTTTTCATTTTTCACGAGTGTTCTCATAATATTACTCGTATCTACAGTGTTTAAGCTAAAAAAATCAATAAATTTGGGGGTAAAATTGGACTTATAATAAATGGCCAATAGAGAAAAAACCTGACCTGATTGAGGAAAACCAATGTCATTTTCGAATTCAGCATGGTCGAATTATATAATATGAGTTGAAAAAACCCTCACAGCAGACAAAAAACAATTTCATATGCATACCAGTGTTATACTGTACATACTTCCTCCTACTTTCCTATAAATCATCCTTTTTTTCCACCACTATTTTCTGTCAGCAGTGGCTGGCGGAGAAGGGGGAAGAGTCTTGTCTGTTCTATACTTTACCATTACTACTGTTCCTCTGTCAAAGCTTTACACGTCTATAAGTGAAAGCATCGTATAAGTTCTCAGTATTTTTTTCATTGCTATTTCTAACTTTTCTATTTCCTTCTTCGGCTAGCCTAGAGTGGATCTTGTGGGGGGGTCTCCTCCTCTCTCTCTCTCTCTCTCTCTCTGATTGGGCAGTGGGAGAGACCTCGGTGTCCGATGGAAGTCCGTTTTCATATAACCCCCCCTCCATCATTATATATAAAACCAGTGGCGGAGCGTGGTTCTCCCGCAGCCTGTGGCAAGCTTTCTTCGCGATGGCAATATGATAACTTGATAATATATTGCAGTAAAAAAATTAACTATATACGTTTTTATTTATTTTATATGGTACCCTATGGTGACGAATATGCTTTTACACGTTGATAATTATAATTTGAAAACCCAAACGCGTGTTTATTATACATACATGACTATATGTACAGTATATATATACTAGCGTGTAGCGTCATGAGCGATCTGGAGGCACATTTCAGGTTTTGTATAATTAATCAACCTTGCTGATTTCAGAAAAGAAATAAAAAATTTTCTGCAACAAAGAGAACACCTTTTTCGCATGTAAAAAATATAAAATTCTTGTTAATTACAGTTGGTAACACTGATTGACCAGGGGCGGATCCAGGAATTTAAGCAGAGGGGGGTCCAGTCTTGGTGGTGCTCGTTACTGATAAGGCCGAGGACGCGCGAGCGAAGCGAGCACCAGGGGGGGGCCCGAGGGGGGGGTCCCCCCCTCGGTAGGAAATTTTCATATTTGAAGATAGCTTCAGATGGATTTGAAGTATATTCCCGTTATCAAAATCCTGCTTGTTCACACACCCAGGCCAGGTCTGAAATGTCTCAGGATCGGACATAAACTTTTTTCTTTATTCTTTTTAAGGAAATTAATTTTGTGGCAACCGGGATACATGTACCTTAAGCCATTTTAAGTCTTCAGGTCTTATTTTTCATATATAGGAGCAAACAAACGCAATCGAAAAATCGTTGGTCACCGTGAGCAGGGGGGGGTCCGGACCCCCTCGCCCCCCCCCCCATGGATTCGCGCCTGCTGACATGGTACTTCTGGCAGCTTTCTAATTATTCTCAGTGAGTCATCCCCTGGAATTTCTTAGTTCTACGCTAGCTCGCTTGAGAGAAACCAGTGTTTTTTCTGTGGATGGGGTGTTCAAAAACCCCAAGGTACTAACGAAAGGTGCGTTTTGTGATATATACATTATACACATTTCTTTGTTTTGTTGTGTTTTACATTGTTTATAAGTTTGTTATATGTCTTAGGGTGTATATATATACCTAAGGATATTTATATACATAATACATATGTGTGTGCAGTATATTTTTATATATATATATATATTGGTAAACTTATTGTTTACCAATAAACGAAACCTTATATATATACTCGTAATCATATATATATTTTATTTATACCTTTGTGTTTTTGTTTCAGTGTTCCTGTGTGATACTTGTTGAGTTTTGCTGGTACAATGAGCACGCAAAGAACACGGGGGTCTGCCAGCCACATTGTCTTTGGTTCTCCACTATCAGAGCTTCCTCTGTCTGAACTTCCAACCCGTATACAAGTTGCAAGGCATTTCCTCTTCTTGAAGGAGAACAAGTACACCAGCAACAGGGAGATTCTTCCGGAGGTATGCCAAACACTCATTGACCTTTGGAATCGTGCTAACATTCCATCACAGCCAATCAAGAATGTGAAGACCAAGCTGCTCCGATTGATGGAAAAAGGCTCACAAGCATCGAAGCAAGGCAAGCAGGCCACAAAAACCAAGAAGTTCGAGGAAAGCCTGAATCAATTTTGACATGGCTGTCTGCCAATGCGATGATCTGTCTGCATGCCACTGTGAACAAGAAATGAAAGTTCCACGACGAGAGCATGCCTTTCTGATCGACTAGAGAACCACGCGGATCATGCAGATCAGTCGGGTGGATACGAATGTGACTCAGATGATGGAGAGAAGGAAGTCAAGAGAGGATCGGATTCAAGAAAGACAAGAAGAGAATAGAAGAAAAACGGAATGGCAAGAGGTAGCATCCTCTGCAGATGTGGTTGAATCAGCTCAAGCAGAAGCAGACTCCAGTGGTGAAAGTGTTGGTGATGAGTGGATGGGTGATAGTGCCCAGGAGGACAGGAACATCACACCGATTCCCACTGTTCCTTTGGAAGCTGACCGGTATGGTGTATCGAACAGGGCTGCTGCAGCTATCAGCACTGCAACATTGGTTGACTATGGCATCATTAGTTCTGATGATCAGATAAACGTAATTGACTACCACAAAGTATGGAGAGCACGGCAGAAGGTACGGAGGGATCTGAAGGAAGCAGTAACTTACCACGATGTGGAAGTCACTGCTTTATTTTTTGATGGGCGGAAAGACATGACACTTGTCAAAGAGAAAAAGGGGAACAAATGGTACAGCACAAAGAAAGTTGAGGACCACTATGTGCTGGTCGGAGAGCCTGGAACCTTCTATCTAAGCCATCTGATACTGGAACGAGGAACTGGCACTGTCATTGCGGATGGACTTCAAAATGCGATTGAAGAAATGGGTATTGCAGACAAGATAATTGCAGTGGGAGCCGACAGCACAGCCACAAACACAGGGCACATAAGTGGAGAAATACACCTGCTAGAGTGCCGCCTGGGTCGCCCTTTGCACTGGTTCATCTGTAGTTTGCATTTAAATGAACTCCCACTGCGCCACTTGTGCAAGGAACTCATCGGCCCAACAGAATCTGCAATTCAATGGAAAGGACCAATTGGCAAAGCCTTGGCCACATGTGAAAGTTTGCCACGAATTCAATGTATTGCTGATGGCCACACTCTCCCGGATGTTGACCTTATTGAATTGAGTCGTGACCAAGCCTACCTCTACAGAATGATGAAAGCGATAAGGACTGGTGTCATTAATGAAGATCTTCTACGAGAGAAGCCTGGACCAAACTCCCATGCAAGATGGGTTACAACTGCCAGCAGAATTTGTCGGCTATATGTAGCGATGGCGCAGCCAAGTGATGAACTGCATTCACTCACACAGTTTGTCGTGTGCCACTATGGACCCATGTGGTTTAGCATCAAGTGCCATCCAAAGTGCACAGATGGCCCAAAACATTTCCTAGAGCAAATCAAGCTGCTACGATTACTGCCACCAGCTAGCAAGACTGTCACATGGCCTGTGATCCAAAGAAATGCATATTGGGCTCACCCTGAAAATGTTCTACTGGCAATGCTTGCAGATCAAGCAAACCGGAAATTGGTCATCGATGTAATCAAGACCATTCGACGAGCTCCAAAACCTGCTCAACAGCAAGTCAGAGAATTTCGGCCACCAAAGATTAAACAAAGTGTTCAGAATTTGAAAGATTTACTTCCACCAGTGGAGGAGTGTACAATGGAACTACCACTCACGAAGCAATTCTCTGTCGAACAACTCGATAAGATCACTGAAGAGCCCCTTGTTGTCCGGATACCATGTCACTCCCAAGGCGTAGAACGCTGTGTTAGGATGGTAACTGAAGCGTCTGGGGCAGTGTATGGAAAGGATTCAAGAGATGATTACATTAGAGCAGTACTTAAATCCCGTGACTTTATGCCGTCATTCAAAACTAAACAAGATTTTAATGTATCATTTACTAAATAAAACTATCTAGTCTACCTACCTACCTACCTACAGTGTATATGTTTACTCCAAAAATAAATTTTTCTATTTTTCCTGAAAAGCAGTACATTGTAAGGGGTCAAATGATAGCTCAAACCCTAGGAAAGCAAGTGTCCAAAAGTTATGGGTAACTAGCAATTTTCACGATTTTCACATGCGAAAAAGGAGGTTTTGCACTTGTCACAAAAAAAATTTTGTTTTCATTTTTGAATTTAGGGAGGTCAATTGTACAAAACCTGAAATGTGCCTCTTGATCCGTTACACTTTTCCCAATGACGCTACACGCTAATATATACCCTTACTACCGTATACACATGATAAATTATAGTGCGTACTGCTATTTTATAACAAAATTTATTTTTTGTCTGTGCAATTTAAAAACAAAAAAGTGTTCGAAAACAATGTTACGCTTTGAGACCATAATAAAGTGTATGAAAGATATATATCATATATACTTAATGCCAATCATAATTACGTAAAGATATACGAGTATACAGATAAGAATCATATGAAAATGTTATGAAGTTCCTTTGTGAAAGATACGAGTCAATAAAAGTAATATAAGCAGTGGGTAGTGAGCATTCATTAATTGGTTTAAATACGACTCATTCATTCTATCAGCCAATGAAACAATGAATAATCTGTGGCTTTTTGTAGACTCGCTTCCATTTTGAAGGAAAGGGACCTCAACGTCTCTAGCCCTGGGGTACTTGCCCCCCCCAGCCCCCCCCCCCCCAGACGTTCTGCCACTGGTTGGAACAGAATAAAAGGTGAAACGAAATGCTTGGACTGAAGCGGAGCTTCAACACAAAACCGAACACGAGCAGAAACGCTGGAAAAAAGTCTTAGAGCGACTCTTAAATGTAACTCGCTACCTATCAAAACAGTGTTTTCCGTGGCACATCTGACAGGCTCTGTACGGGAAATGACGGAAATTTTCTAGTTTTAGTGGAACTACTAGGAGAGTACAACGAAGTTATGAAGGAGCACTTGAGGCGCGTGATATCAAAGGAAGTAACGGGCCATTACTGTGGAAAATGAATCCGGAATGAACTAAATGCATTAATGGCGAAAAACGTTCTTGAAGACATTTTTGCAAGGCTGAAAAGTGCCAAGTACTAAATCTCCTATATTAGACTGTACGCCGGATGTAAGCCATTTTGAAAAGATGTCTTTTACGGTAAGATTTATTGGCATATCGACTGGCAAAGTTAACATTTAGGAACATTTCATTGGTTTCGTATCAGTGAACGAGACCACAGGGGAGGAAGGACTTTCTGCAACCATCCTGTCAACGCTTGAAAAGTATGAAATCGACATTCAAGACTGTCGGGGTCAAGGGTACGACAACGGCGCAAACATGAAAGGAAAAGTAAGTGTGCAGGCGAGAATTCTCTCTATAAACCCAAGACCCTTTTTCGTTCCACGCGGATGTCATTCGCTCAATGTCGTTGCGGGGGATGCCGCATTATCTTCAACGGGGTCTGCGTACCTTTCCGGCATTGTACAAAAAATGTGTCCTGTTCTCTGCCTCTTTTTGTCGTTGGGGGCTTCTCACAGACCACGTCAAAATTCTCACTGTGAAGCCAGTATGCGAATTCGCTGGGAGTGCAGAGTCGACAGCCTTGGAGCTATTTGATACCAAACAGTTGAAGAAGTCTACGATGTCCTTACTGCATTAGCCGAATCATAGAAAGCGGATACGGGTGTCCGTCATGAAGCGTTTACTCTCGCAAACCAACCAACCAAATATAGTTTCTTCATCTCTATCGTGGTGTGGTATAACATCCTTTTCCAAGTCAGTCTGGTAAGCAAGAACATGCAAAACAAAAGTAGCGATTTTGTTGGGGCCAAATATACGATAACAGCTTGCCGTAACTACATTGTAAACTACAAGGATGTAGGGTATGAAGAAGCTTTAATCAAAAGCGAAGAAAATGGCTGAAAAACTTTGTGTCGATCTGGCGTTTAAGTCGCCGTCACGCATTCATCGTAGTAAACGCCAGTTCAGCAACGAAGGTAAAGATGAAGTTATTACTACAAATCCAAAAACCAAGTTCAAAGTTTACTACTACTACTACTAGCTTCTATCCCACTTAACTCCCGCAATAGCCATTCCATTACATATACTGAACTTCCTTTTTGTCTTCTTATAGTCCTACGTTTGGGAAGCTGGTATTACTAAGTTTATTATTTCTCGTTTCATTACGTGCAATTATTGTTATTTATTTATTTGTCACCGTAGTCCTTTTTTGTTTTTATATTTATTATTTAATTGTGTAAATTAGTTGTATCGTTAATTACCTTGATGGATACCGTACCTTTATTTTATAGGATCTGTCTCCTGCCAATAAACATTATCATTATTATTATTATTATTATTACCATATATACTCGTGTATGTATATATATATATATATATATATATATATAATGTTGGTATTTTTTACTACGTGTACTGCAACTTTTTTTTTCTTTTTGCAGTCATAGCAGTGGGTAGTTTTTTATGGGTAGTTTTTTATTACTCGTTTCAGTACGCGACCTATTTTTCTCTTTTTAGTACTAATTTTTAGTTTTTTTAATTTATTATCGCTTTATTTATCTTATCGTGTATTACCTTCGGGAATATTATATTACTTTCAGTGGCGTAACTAGGCATACGCATTATACGCACGTGCGCATAGTTTAAAAAAAATTCGCGACCAGTTACCGAATAACCTCTTTTCATTTATATTTATTGTATTGAGAATCAGCACGTCTCGATTCCACCATTTTATACGAACATGCTTAGACGTGTTTATACACAACAAGATTAGTCAGCAAAACATTCTCAGAATGACGGTTGGTGCGTGCCTTATTCCGAGACAAAGTGCGTATCACTAGTTCTTATTACACCATTGATAGTAATATAAGAGAACGTGAAATGTTGCAAATAACTTTGATCCGCATATTTATACTAATTATTGCATATTGCTTTTTATATAAGTAATAAATGCACAATACCTAAAACTGTACTAGTCATTTTTTTAGGATTATTTCAGAATTAGTTAAAATTTCAAATTAAGTCTAGTATTCTGTTTTATTAATTTACTTATTTATTTAATTTATTTATTTACTTACTTTGCATTTGCATTTATTTATAAACAAATAAATAAACAATTTTTTGTGACGTTTGATGTATCATGCTTTCTATTTTCACGACCTCTTGCGGATAGTTTTTGAATGTCTGGCTACGCCCATGCTATTTTTATGGGATTTATATCCTGCCAATGAAACTTATCATTATTAGAAGAAAGTACAACAAATATGGAATACGTTTTTAGTTTTTTCTAATATATTTATTTTCAAGCAAATTGAGACAAGAGTCAAACGAACTATTTGGAAAAATTTTACCAAAAAATATCTGATTCTTAACCCTTAACTACTATCATTATTTCCCATGATGAAATAAACAAATGTACTCAGGGTCAGAATTAACCCAACGATAGTAGCGGAAGGTTAAACTACAATAGTTACAAAAAAAGTAAAAAACGAATATATTCACTGCGAAACAGTTAGTGTTTAGCCATTACTGTTTACGGGCAGTTAACATTAAAACACGCGCAAAACACACCACCAACTAATCAACATTTACATCCCACCAGATAGTTCACCTCAGGTGCCACTCAGCCTCAGCGTGCCAGCCAATTATAATCCACAGTTACACAATCTGGCCTCTCTCACTAATGTCATCTTAGGAGGAGACTTCAACGCTAAAGACACTAGTTGGTACCTGCACAACCAAAGCAACACCAGAGGCGCCAGCGTAGCCACACAACTAAACAGCCTCTTCATTCTTAACAATACAGAAGAACATACACACATACCACATCAAGCAGGATACTCAAACTCCTCCCGAGACATAACGTTCTGTTCCCCCCTCACTAGCAACACATACACACTGGACAACAGAAAAACAACTGTCATCAGACCACCTGCCCATCATCATTACAACACGTTCTACACTCTGCCCCAACAGCCTTAGGCACACCTACAGAAATTACAAGAAAGCTGATTGGGAACAGTTCAAAATACAGACTGAGGAACAATTCACCACATTAAAGAGCACATCCATCATAAACATCAATACAACACTCAAGACATTTAATCAAATCATCAATAATGCAAACAAATACATACCCGAGGGTAGTGATGTAGCGGATGTCATTTTTTTCACATCCGCGGATGCGGATGAGGATGTTTGATTTCAACATCCGCGGATGCGGATGTCTACATTTTCGTTATTTTTTAGGATATATTCGAGATTTGTTGTGTTTAACGTATATAATAAGTTATTATATAGAGAGAGCTGTAGCTATAATGTAGTATAATTGATTAATTGTACAATAATTGCTGTACTTTTCCCTGAACATATAAAATAATAGCAAGCATCTAACTAATATAGAAATCAATTAGTGAATTCGTCTGCAAATAAATTCGTTATATTTTGTTGAGTTTCAGCCACAATTAGAAACCATAATTGTGTTACCCGACCTCTTTCCCCAACCTCCACCCTTATAGAAAGAGATCTTTAATTAGCTTGATAACTATTTATATTAAGTTTAAAGTTTTATTAGGCATATTTATAAATGAGTAATGAAAACAAAGTAAACTAAGATGTTCATCGTTTAATATTCAAACTTAATTATAGGAAGGTTATGCTTAAGGAACATTAATTTTTCTGCCTTTTCTGCTGCCAGTCTGTTTCTCTTTTCATCATATATTAATCCAGCACTGCTAAATAATCTCTCGCTTGGTACGCTTGTTGGAGGACGTGCTAAATGTTTCCTTGCAAGTTTACTCAAGTATGGATAGATATTCTGCGTATTTTTCCACCAACTAATAGGATTGTCACATGCAGCCAGGCGTTTTTCTTGGTGATAGCTCTCGATCATTTTTACTACATCTTTTGACATCGCGTAGGTCTCGTCATCGCTGCTTGACTCAAGAAACTGAGAGAGAGATTCTGTGATAGATTTGCTTGTTGAAGGTGTTGGTTCTGTCACTGAAACTTTTATTCTTTTGGTGGGTGGCGAAGCGACAGATTCAAGAGATTGAAGCTCTTCAACTGCTTTGCCAAGTGATGATTTAACTCGTTCTAATGTACTAGGTGAAAATAACTTAGCTTTGTAACGTGGATCTAAGTAGGTTGCAAGAGAGTAACTTCATACAAGAACAGCCTCTCGTCTTGTCGCTTGCATCACTTTTGCGCACAATGAACTAGTTCTATTATTATAGTAGAATTTGATAATTTCCGCTTATTAATGACGTTTTATCTCAACGGTCCACATCCGCACGACATCCGCAGTCCAAAGTGCGGATGCGGATGCGAGAAAATGTGCGGATGTTCCGCGGATGCGGATGCGGATGTGACCTACATCACTACCCGAGGGCAACATTAGGAAATACAACCCAAATTACACTAGAGAAATAGCCCACCTCATAATGAAATGTAACAACCTCAAATATAACACACAAACACCACACACAGAAACCATAAAACAGCAAATACAACAGCTCAACACAGAAATAAACAACAAACTCAAATAAAAACAAACAGAAATATTTAGGGAATTCATAACAACACTAAACCACTCCACAGATACATCCAGGCTATACAAAACTATAAACAGCATTACCCACTCTAACAGCGGCATTCACACCCCACACGCGGCTCTCTGTCGCAGCCAAAATAATATCCCAACATATACACAACAAGCTAACATTCTAGTTAATCGCTACGCAAAGATAAGTCACTTAAACAGAGACAACAACCAGAAACACGCAGACAGACAAACAGCCAGACACAAGAAAACCTACAGACTCGACACGACCATTACACCCTTCAATACAGACCAAACCACCAAGATCATCAAAAACATTAAGAATTCGAAGACTACTGAACCAGACAACATATCTAACATACACCTTAAACACTTGGGCCCACAAGGAATAAAAGTTCTCACAGATATCAGCACACATTCATGCCAACACTGTATTATTCCTGACATATGGAAACAAGGTAAAACTATTACACTACTCAAACCAAACAAAAATCCAACAGAACCAGCTTCCTATAGACCCATTACTTTACTATGCACACCTTCCAAAGTAACAGAAAGACTAATCTTACAAATCACCAACCCACACATACCACTATCGCCTACTCAACATGGATTCAGACCTCACCACTCAACCACGACATTACTCACTAACCTCACGCAGCACATCATGGATGGCATCAACTCCAGACGACCAGCTCAACGTACACTATTAGCAACAATAGACATTAGTAAAGCATTTGATGCTATCCCACGCTTCCCTCTCATAAACAAAATACTCAACACAAACATGCACAATAACACTAAAAGATGGCTGAGCAACTATCTTTCAGGAAGATACTCACATGTCACATTTAATGGCAAGTCATCCAAAAACAAACTTTTTCCGAACGGGGTCCCTCAAGGCTCTGTTCTCTCGCCAACACTGTTCAACTTATACATGCACGGCATTCCAACACCCATAGATAACAAGCTTACCTTATCATCATATGCAGATGACATCACTCTAACAGCCACCCACAACAACATCGACACCGCTACAAATAACGTACAAACATACATAAACAGTATACAATAGAATCAAAGTAGCACCCACAAAATCAACCATCACCTTGCTTACAAGCAACACAAAAGAACACCAGATAACTCCACAGCTTACACTAAACAACACCAACATTCCACACACTCACAGGACCAAAATACTTGGTCATATACAACACATCATTATCTTTTGCAAACCACATTCAGGACATTGAAAACAAATGTATGTTAAGACTTAACACGCTTAGGGCACTTACAGGCACAAACTTTGAACACCAGCAGGAAACAACATCACTCATATACAAACAATATATTCGCTCGGTTATGGACTATGCTAGTCCATGCTGGGCACCCATTATCTGAAACACACACATAAACACCTTACAGACAATACAAAACGACGCACTTCGTATCCTTACAGGATGCACTCAAACAACACCAATAGAACACCTGCACACAGAAACAAAAATACTTAAAGTTAGGGAACATTTAGACATGAGGGGAACACAATTCATGGCAGCAGCGACAACTAACCCACAACACCCTTGCCAACACCCTTGTACAATCATGCACCGACACCTCGCACCATTAAGGTAACACCAGACATTATAACCAAATACGCCATTCCATACCACGCCCCACAGACATCATCCAGTACAGAAAACACATACACACACACCTAACCCACAAAGCACTGACACGACTCGGTCCGAATGCGGTCCTAGGTGCGAAGCCGCCACCCATTAACAGGTCAGAGATCAGCCTGAGCAGATTGGATCGAGTTAACTTAGCACGATTCCGATGTGGACATCACCCCAACTTACGGATATATAAACACAGACTAGACAACTCCACAGACGACACCTGCCACTTGTGCCAAGACACACCACAAACAATTGAACACATTATGACAGACTGTACCGCTCTAACACAACAACGAACACAACACAACATCACTAGTGCGCTGAACCTCTGGTCCACTCCGGAGAGGGCGATCGGATACCTGCGTGCCGCCGGCTTGCTCGGTCAGGGTGGGCTGATCGGCTAAACAACAACAACAACAACAGAAATCACATATACACTCTCCTGATTCATATCCGACACACTCCGTATGGCACCATGCTTCACACATTATGCACTTCACCCATTCTTCTATCCGCCTATCCTCAAGAAACATTCCATTTCGGAAGAAACAATGTGTATTGTCATCTTCCTTCGTTTTGTCACCTTGGGGAAACTCTTCGTCACTCGCGGAATCAAACATGACTTCACTCTCTGATTGTGAACTTTCACTGTCTTCGTTTGAAGATTTTTCTCGTTTGGGAAACGACGGCTCGTCTTAGGTTTCAAATCTTTTTCAAACTTGTGATCTCTAAACTATTCTATATTAGTAATCTCGTCATCTTAAAAAATAACACGTCATTTCTCTCTTTCTACAAAATGACACCGACCTGAACACTGAATCATAAAGCGGCGGGTCACTCCTGTTGTTCATAACAACTAGCCCATTACAAAAAATAACTAACTTAGAATAAAATTAAGAACGGTAGGTACTGTACCTTCAAACCTTTTTTTTGGATGATGAAAAATGAAATGGATCACTACTCGCCGCACGCATCGCCCACAACGAACGCTTACCCGTGACTGAGCCCTCACAGTTGGTAGGCCTACGGTCTGCCTAATGTTTACAGTAACTATCAACAGCCGCCAGCATTTGGTGGGAAAGAAAATAAGGTATTCCATGCAAGTGAACTATTTCTCATTTGTGTACTTTCCTCTATCATTATCATATATATATTCAAATTTAATTTTGAATTCATTTCATTTGTGACTAAAATTGTTACTCATTGAAAATAGTTTTCTCTCTTACTTCAGTAATTAAAGAAAACGTTGTTTTGATAAACTACTGTAAAGTCAATTATCATTAACTTTCTTACTAACTAAATAAAACAAACAAAACATCTTTATTGCGGATCATTCACAAATATTTAACCCTGTTCTTCAGTGGCGGATCTAGAAATTTTCAGAGGGGCGGACTACTTTAAGGGCGCCGTCGGATCCAAAGCTCCTGATACTTTTAATGTTACAATGTTAGTAGCTATAACTGTAGAGGCCTCAAAGTCAATGCTGACAGTGAGATCAATAAACTTTTATCTGCACATGATATTTCTTGTCTTCAGGAAACTTGGCCCTCTAAACAAGAGTGCAAAGATTTAAACAATATTAAGCCTAACTACAGGGGAATAGCTAACTCACCCAATGATGATAGTGAAGTTATTAAGTACTTATGTATTATCGGGACTACCAAACTGTTTATTATAGTTACCGAATATGAGTGGGTTGTAGCCATAAAACTAACGATTGACAACAAAATACTGTAGATATTCAGTGTTTATATGCCTTATGAGTGTTGTCTAAAATGTTGAGACAGTGGGTTCAGGAATTCTTGAAATATACTCCCAACGGCATAACAGTTATCAAAATATATTAAAAATCAATTAAAACCTATTAAAACATAACCACAAACCAACTAAAATCAACGAAAATAAATAATTAATTCATATTCGATCATAATAATTATGTATTCTATTAAAAGTATATAAATCCATAATATATGTGTATATATACTGTTTCGTTTTCTTCCGAAATGGTATAAACTATAAACCAACTATGAAGCCTAGAAGCTTCTTGAAGAAGAGGAAGTCGTAGGTTAGTTTAGTTTGTTAGGAGTCTATACTCAGCTTTTGCTTTGTAAGGAAGTCTCCAGTTTTCCCCTGATCCAAAGTGTTCAGTTAGGAAATTTATTTGCTTTTAGCTTTGATTTAAAGCTTTAGCAGTTTAATTAAGTCTAAAATCTAAAATCTAGTGTCATTTTTTGTGCTTTATCTAAATTATTTTTTTTGTATAATTCAGTTTAGGAGTTATTGAATTGTTAGGTTAGGCTAGTTTCTTAGGATCAAATCATTGAGGACTGTTAGTCATCAATACTTTAATTATTTGTTGGCTTTGTGTTTAAGGTAAGCACATTCTGGTATTAATCTAATCTGGTCAATACATTTAAATTTGACTATTATTTATCCAAGATTTATCTTGGAACAAAATCTAGGATCAAATGTAGAATTCGGACCCCAGCCTTCTTTAGTTAGCTTTATAAGGCTAACTAACGAAAATATCATGACCTAACCTAACCAATCGTCAAGGGCGTACAGTTAACCTAACGATTGGTTAGGTTAGGTTGTGATATTTTCGTTAGTTAGCCTTATAAAGCTAACTAAAGAAGGCTGGGGTCCGAATTCTACATTTGATCCAAAATCTATAACATTTTCTATAAGTACAATCCAAGCTTAGTATCCAAAATTTTAAAACCTGTTAAGAAAGGTGGGTCCTTTCATTTTGCCTGACCTATCATAACATAACAATCAGTCCTTATTCATCGTTTTTCTTTGCGTTTTTTATATTTTAAAGTATTAAAGAAAACTTAACTTATTAATTAATTCTAAATATAAATCTACCCAACTTCAATCTAAATTAAACAAATTTATTTCTAATTATTTACTTGGTTATTTAACGCGTGGCTTGCTTTTACTATATCTAACCAATTAATTTAAATATATCAAATCAAGAATTTAAGTTTGCCTTACGAGTTATTTAATTGTAAGTAAATATAATTAAACATTTGATCCATATTATGCCAATTTAACTCGATAAAGGCGAGCAAGTCAAGAGTATTGGCTTAAAATTAAATTTATTAAACATAATTACCATCATTATTTTATTAATAGCGTCCAATTTGTGAGAACCCTAAGTTTAAGGTTTAATTTAAACGATACCTCGTCGAACCTAAGGTAGGGTGGACGCGGGTAGCCGTAAAGATACCTTTTAGGCTGCTGAATTTTCCACAAGTGTGCCGAAAATGAGGAAGTATATTTAGATAGACTCTGTAAACTAAATATACTGCTAGAAGAGCTGGACTCTTCATGTGTTATAGTGGTTGGTGAGTTTAACAGCAATATCACTAAACCGGGTTCAGATTTTTCTAAGCTTCTTATCAATTACTGTGAGGCATGCGACTACAAACTTGTCAGTAAATTGCTACTCCCTAATGACTCGTTTACATATGTTAGTGATGCCTGGGGAACTCACTCGTGGCTAGACCACTGTATAGCCTCCCACGATGGTTATAATATAATCAATAGCATGTCCATACTTTATGATGTATTTGAATCTGATCATATCCCATTTGTAGTAGGCAGTGGTGTAGTGCTGTGGGAACGCGTGGGAACGGCGTTCCCTTACTTTTTTTGGTAGACGGAACGGCGTTCACTCACTTTCAAATAAATCCGAACTTACAAATCTCTAACGTCATGAAATTTTAATTCCCATCCCTAGAAGAAATATAAGAAAATCATTAACTGTTTCATTTCTTTTAGCTTCGACTGAGGCAATGCTAGCCTATAAAGATCTGGTGAAACAGTCACCACGGCGTACCAGTTGTTAACTTTTTTTAGTTAATCATTCCAGTTGTTAGCTATTTTTATTGATCGTACTGGATGTCATATATCTAATGACACTGGAAATACTGCATCTTCAACCTTGGAATTGGTCAGATTTCAAAAGATTTCCCGGGGGCTTACAGTGCCCCCCGACCCCCAGCTGTATGGGCTCGCCATTGTCCCCCCCCCCCCCGCATCTGAGTAACACTTTCAAAATGCGTTCCCTCACTTCTTTATTTAGCACTACACCACTGGTAGTAGGGCTTGATTGTATGGTAGCACCTGACATAGACAATGACTGATAATGCTGATTACTATAAGGTTAATTGGTCAAATCGTAGTCACTCTGAGGTAGACTACTCTAAGGGGTTCCAAAAAACCTTAGCCCCCCCATTTGCAGCTTACATGTTTACTTGTATCGAAATAGTTTTTAGTGATTATAAAAATATATAAAATTCTTTATTTATTGCAGGTATTAAAATTACTCTAGCTGATAGTGATAATATAATGGCTTCTCAATTAATTGGTGATTCGGAGAGGCAACGTGTGATAGATCGCATACGAGCAATAACATTTCGGGAAGCTCGTGATGCTGGAGTCGCCTTTATAACACGTTCATGGGTTGCCAAAAAGTTGCGAAGAAGTGAGGACTTCGTCAAAAAAAACTGGAATAAAACTTTGGATTAATGTGAAATGGATACAAATCTGGGCGCCCAAATTTGCCCCTCTCTCAGGAAACAAAGGACATCATTGAAAGCGGTACGCGTAAGCAGAAAAACAGCTGTGCTAAACTTTCAAGAGATCGAAGTGTTGAGAGGAAAGATCGTTAGTGGTGAGATCATTCGACTGTACCGTCATAGGCTAGGTTTAAAGTCTTGGCATGACCTTCCAAAGCCAAGAAAAACTCAACTTAACATCTATGACAGAATGTGGTTTGCCCATTATCTTCAAGATTGGGATGTGGATGATTTCATGCATTTAGCTATCTCCGATGAATTTTTTGTTTATGTAACACGTCGGCCTAACTATCAAAATGATCGAGTGTGGGCCACAACACCAGATGAAATCGATGACAATGAACATTATCGCGAATTATTAAAAAGTCCAGACTGTGTTGGTGTGTTTTTGTTCACTGCGAAGGAGCTCATGTGGGTGATGAAGCCAAATGGTCAGAGTTTGGATGGACAGTATTTTCGTGATATTATTCTATCCCAGCATGTCATTCCTTTTCTAAGAAACCGAAACAATGTTATGGATGTCGATGAGGTCACACTTCTGCACGATAAGGACCCCTGCTTTAAGGCATTAGCCACTCAACAGTTGTTGCGGAACCATGAGATCGTTTTCTTTGGAAATGAAAAATGGCCAAGAAATTCTGACCTGAACGTCTGTGAACGCATTGGATCAGTTATGAAGGACAAGGTTGAATGTCTCTTGTTTCAAGAACCTGCAGCAAATCGATTTTCGAAGGATACAATGACGCAACACATTGAAACTGTTTTAGCAAATTTGCGTAACGATCAAGATTTATTCACGTCACTTTTGGCAAGCTACCCAAAGCGAATTCAGGCTGTCTTGGAAGCCAATGGCGGGAACACCAAGTTTTAATTGTTTCTCATTAAATGCAGGATTAAATTCTTTTTTGTAAGGTATGTTTAATTTTACTGTACCTCTAATGGTTTAGGCCATGGGCTGGGGGGGGCTAAGGTTTATTGGAGCCCCGTACAATGCAGACTGATGCGCTACTAAGGCTTGTGAGGATTCCTGCAGAAACTTTGGTTTGTAGGAATCCCTCCTGTGATGATGTAAACCATATAGATCTCTTAAATAGTATTACGGTGAGCTTGAACATGCCATTAAGGGTGCGAGTGGAAGTAGTTTTAAGAATAAAAAATGGGGAAAAGTAAATGTCAATCCAGGGTGGGCAGAATACTGTGCTGATTTGTATGATGTAGCAAAAAATGTGTTCGTGGAATGGGTTGCTATGGGGAAACCTAGGCAGTGGGAACTCTTCCAAATGAAAAATAGAACTCATGCTAGGTTCAAGGGTGCTCTTAGATTTATAAGGAAAAATGAAGAGAATCTCTAGTCAGGAAATTAGGCAATAGCAATACTTCCAGTAGGGAATTCTGGAAGGAGGTTAATAAAATTAACAATACTAATCTTACCTTGCCAAATGTAATAGAGGGTGTATATGGTGCAAAAAACATTGCAGAACTGTGGAAAAAATTATGAAACACTATTTAATTGTCTCAGGGGGGATAGACGAAATATATGCCTAAATTTAGAACGCTCTGAGGAACTACTAATTAATGACTGAAATCTGGCAGGCTATTCATACTGTAAGTTAGATGATAACAAAAGTTGTGACCTAGATGGCATACAAGCAGAACATTTAAAATGTTGTAGCCCTCGTATAATACCTATGCTTGCAATGTGTTTCACAAGCTGTATGATACATGGGTACTTGCCACAGTCCATTTTGTCAGTTGTTAAAAATAAGGGTGATAGTATCTGTGATAAGAATAATTATAGGCCAATAGCACTTGCCAGTATACTTTCTAAGGTGTTAGAATGTCATTTATAATAGGATAAGTACTTACTTACAGACTTATGACAATCAGTTTGGCTTTAGAGTGAAACATGGTACTGACATGTGTGTTTATATGCTAAAGGAAGCCGTCCTAAAGTACAAGATGTCAAACAGCAATGTATATTTCTGTTTTTTAGATGTATCAAAAGCATTTGATAGAGTTAACAATCACAAACTTTTCAAGAAACTCTTGTGTCGAGGGGTACCTAAATATATACTTAGGATATTTGCATTCTGGTATACAGAGCAGACCATGTTTGTAAGATGGAAAAGCACTGTATCACCAGGTTTTAAGGTGACTAATGGTGTTAAGCAAGGTATATTATTACCCTATCTTTTCTGTATATACATGGATGACTTTACCAATGAGCTAAAAACTGCACGTACTGGCTGTGTCATTGGAAAGGAAAAAATTAATCATTTAATGTATGCTGATGACCTTTTTCTTCTGTCACCCTCTCCCCATGGGCTGAGAGTACTATTTGAGGTATATGAACAATATGGTATAGAAAATGACATCACCTATAATGGGGCAAAGAGCTGTATCTTGATTTTTAGGTGTAATCTACTGAAACATGTATCATGTGGGTCTTTTGAAATGAATGGTCAGACTATACCTGTCAAAGACACGTGTAAATACTTAGGTCATGTAATTACTCACGAGCTGCGAGATGAACTTGATATTGAGAGGCAACGTAAAAAGCTGTATGTACAGGGTAACATGCTAGTAAGGAAATTTGGTATGTGTTCAGAATCAGTTAAAATTTATCTTTTTAGAAATTACTGTACTGCATTGTATACATCCCATCTGTGGTGGAATTATACAAAAACTGCTATGAATAAACTCTGTTGCTTATTATAATATTTTTCGTATGCTATGTAGGGAACCAAAATGGTGCAGTGCCAGTTTTATGTTTACTGCGCGTAACCTTCTACCAGCCAAATGTTAATCCGGAAGAATATATATATAATTTCATTACTAGGGTCCAAAACAGCTCTAATGTGTTATTGTACAATGTCCTGTCTTCAGATACCGTGTACCTCTCCTATATGCAGAGGCGTACCAATACTTTTTGCCGCTCGGGGCGAAAATGCCAACGTCCCCCCCCCCCCCCCCCCCCCCCCCCGCAACAATTTTCAATTTTAAAAACAATTCCTTTACAAAAATACACTTCTAAACAAAACTTTTATTGGAAGAAAAACTTAAATAAAGCAACTTCAATTTTAACAATACTACATAATGTACCGTACATAATACACTACATAATTTTAACAATAACTATATAATGTATAATGCCTAGTTAAATTTTCGGACTTTCAAACAGAAAATTCATGAATTTTTTTCTATGTCCATTTGTCTCTGCAACTTCGCGTTCAATTGAAATAATCGCCAAATTGCTCAGTCTAGATTGACTTATAGTTGACCTGAGGTAAGTTTTTATAAGTTTCAGTTTCGAGAAACTTCGTTCGCAACTTGCCACGCACATGCATGTAGTTAGACAGATCCGGAGGGCAATTGTTATATGAGGCAAAGATTCCACTAGATCCCATTTAACGATCCACTGAAGTAGTTTTAACATATCCCAGTTCTTTGGATCATCGTCGACGCTTATGCTTTCGAAACTGAGCAAATGTCTGCGCAAACGCTTTATTTCTTCCAGTAGACTTCCTGGATTAATGTCATTGTAGATGGAAGAAAAATTATTGACCTTGGTATTAATTTCTTCATCTTTGGACTGATTGAAAAGGTACGAAGGAGACAGAAATTCAAAGCGATCATTCATGTTTTTAAGCCAAACTGTGCGTTTTTCAATTTCTGCTAATAAATGATCCATGATTTCAAAAAATTCTCTGCGTACATCCTCTTGCACGGTCAGTCCAGCATCACGAGCTTGCTCTCCAGGCATTCTTCTCCGTCTCCTGACTCTGCGGTCTATACTGATATCCATTTCATTACAGAACTCTTCGGCGGCATTTGCAGCTTTGATACTACTGCCTCTCGTTCATAGTTAAAAACACGGATAAAGAGTTCATTTTTAATGCACACTGGTCCAAAGCAAGTCCCTTTCTTTGAAAATATAGCTGAGCATCATTGATTTCTTTCAGCACTGGATCCCAGAAAAATAAGTACACAATGAATATGTATGACATGATGGAGGTCAACAGAGCTTCAGCATCGCCCTTTGTGTCCAGATTTTCGGAGACCCCTTCACTCAGTTCTTCCAAGGCACTAACAACGTGAGTCAAATTCTTCTTAAGACTAGAAACAGCATCATACTTAGCACTCCGCCGCGTATCAGAGACTCGCTTGACAGTGATTTTGGAATGTTTTGTTAAGACATCCCCAACGATGAGTAGAGGAAGAAAAGTAGACTAAAATTCGTTCAATTGTTCCAAAGAAAGTTACAGCATTAGGACTCAGTCCCGCGGCATGAACTCCAGCCAAGTTCAGCGAGTGGTTATTGCAAGGAATGAAAACAGCGTGTTTGCTAACATCAAGAATTCTGCGTTGAACTCCAAAATGAATACCTGCCATCGTAGCAGCATTGTCATACCCTTGACCATAACAATTCTGGATATCCAACCCATCCTCACGGAGCTTAGTGACAATGAGATCAGTAACTGCCTCAGCAGTCTTCCCCTCTGAGGTGACGTGTATGTATATATATGTATATAGTCTAAAAGTCACTAAAGAGTAAATATCACTAAATCTAAGCTGAATGGCAAGACGAAGCCATAAACGAACCAACGGGCTGTTCGTATTGCTTTGGTCTGGCCTAGACATGTTTTTTCCTATCTGACCTAATCTTTGGTGCTGAGTAAAATTAGGTGATGAATCTAAGGTAACAAATCGGGTAGGAAGTTGTTCGTACTTAAGTATAGTTAGGGGTAATGTCTATAGCTTCTAAATTGGTAATGTAAGAGAGAGTTAGGTAGGCTGTTGTGGGACACAGGAATAAAACGGTAGGCTTCAAGGAATACCTAATTCAACGCACCGGTAAGTGCTTTTGATTGTTTGCTAGAACCTAAGTAACCTAACTGGGGTGTCTACCCCACGCTATCACATTTGGCGACGAGGATGGGATTTGGCTCATTTGGTTAAATTTTGTTCATTGGGTTAAATTTGGCTCATTGGGTTAATTTGGCTTATTGGGTTAATTTGGCTTATTGGGTTCAAGTGGTTGTTTGGAAAATTGGATGCAGACTAGTGGGTCGTCCGATTTGGTTTGGTTGTGTGGGGAAGCTACCGTACTATAGCGTAGGTCCCGCCGCCCTAATTCTAAAACTAATTCTTACTCAGCCCTAACTCTAATACAATTCACTATTCAGCCCTAACTCTAATAAAATTCACTATTCAGTAACTAGACCAAATTTAAACCTAACCTAACCTACTTCACGTGAGTTGGTCTAATTCGGTTTTGCTCTAGCATGTCGGTGATTGGCCATATAAGCCCCTACGAAGACAATGGGGAGGACTTCGAAGCTTATGCCACTAGGGTGAGGTTGTTTTTCGAGGCAAATTCCATTCCGGATGCTAAGAAAGTACCTACCTTTTTAACTATAATAGGCCCTAAAACGTTTGGTTTAGTTATGGACCTAGTTTCTCCTAAAGCACCGGAAACTTGCACCTATAAGGGATTGGTACAGGCCCTAACCGATCACTACAAACCCCGAGTAGTTCTCATCTATGAACGTTTCAAATTTATTCAAGGCATCAGACGGAAATGAAAGCATTGCAGAGTTTGTTGCAGGAATAAAAAGCCATAGCCGTACGTGTAAATTTGGGGACAAATTAGATGAAATGCTAAGAGATAGGTTTGTAATGGGTCTCAAAGAGGAGTCTACCCAGAGAGCCCTATTAGCCATACAGGACCTAACTTTTAGTCAGGCTGTAGAAATAGCTACGGCTAGAGAAGCAGCTGCTAAAGATGTTAGAGCTTTTGGAAATCATAGTAGTAAAGCCCAACACGTAAATAGCTTTAAATCTTCTAGGCCTGGCAGACCTACGAGCCTACTAGACAGGCAAATAAAAGGTATGAGGCGAATATGACTAAGCCTACTAATTCTACTAAGCCTTCCAAGCCATGTACAGGGTGTGGAAAACACCATTGGAAGAAAGATTGCCCTTTTAAAGAAGCAGTTTGCCGAAACTGTAGTAAAATAGGCCACATAGCTAAAGTGTGTTATTCAAAGAAAACAAAGGGTGAAAATTCTAATTTTAACATTTCTAGTATAAATCCTCAAAAGGGAAATACTTCGAACATTGGAGTGGAGTACCTATTCTATGAGCAGCAAAGTGGGGAAAATACAGGCCCATATATTGTAGAGGTAGGCCTAAATGGAATTACAGTTCCTCTAGAATTGGATACGGGTGCTGCCCGGACGGTCATGTCCAAGGTAGTTTTTGATAAGATTTTCAAAAACACACCTAAACTACATGCATCTAAAACGATTTTGAAGAAGTACGGTGACATACAAATACCTATTTGTGGAGAAGCATACGTCACAGTTACACTTAACCAGAAAACTTTGTCTCATCCCTTAACCCTTTTAGTGGTGGATGAGCAAGGGCCTACTCTACTAGGCCGTGATTGGATTGATGCTTTGGAAATGCCAATTGACAAAATCTTGCCAAGGGGTCAGGCAGATGTGCATACACTTTCATATCCATCTGACATAGACTCATTGTTAAGGGAGTTTTCTTCTATTTTTGGGCCTGAAGTAGGCAACCTAAAAGGCCATCAGGTCTGCATAGAAGTAGATCCTAATGTAACTCCGAAATTTTGTAAGGCTCGTTCAATTGCGCATGCACTGCGGGAGAAGGTAGATTTAGAAATTGACAGGCTGCTAAAAGATAAAATTATTGAACCAGTCACACACGCTAAGTGGGCTGCCCCAGTAGTTCCTGTACTAAAACCAGACAAGTCCGTGCGGTTATGCGGGGATTACCGTTTAACAGCAAATAGAGCCGTCCTTCTAGATTGCTATCCTATACCCAAGCCTGATGAATTATTTAGCTCTCTTGCTGGGGGAAAATATTTCACAAAACTCGATATGTCCCAAGCCTATGCTCAACTAAGTTTAGATGAAAACTCTAAAGAATTAACTATCATAAATACGCACCGAGGCCTATATAAGTACAATAGGCTATGCTATGGAATAGCATCGGCTCCAGGTATTTTTCAGAGGACAATGGACCAAGTTCTAGGTCACATTCCAGGGGTACATTGCTTTCTAGATGATGTCCTCATTTCAGGTTCGACTAAAAAAGAACACCTAACTAGATTAACCACGGTTCTAAAAAGACTCCGGGATGCTGGATTTAAGCTAAAGAGAGAAAAGTGTTCATGGGTCACTAACGAGGTTTCATATTTAGGGTTCCGCATAGATGCCTCAGGCATTCATCCAACGGTGGATAAACTAGAAGCAATAGAAAAGGCACCACCTCCACAAAACATCACACAGTTACAAGCTTATTTAGGTCTCCTAAATTTTTATAGGAAATTTTTGCCTAATGCATCGACTTTCCTTGAACCCCTAAATAAGCTATTACGATCTGGGGAACAGTGGAGATGGGAGAAAACTCAAAAGGAAGCATTTGAGGCTTCCAAGGACGTACTACTAAAGTCCACTCTCCTAGTGCATTATGATCCTAAACTTCCTCTCGTAGTTTCAGCAGACAGCAGTTCTTATGGAATTGGGGCAGTGTTATCTCACCACATTGATGGTGTAGATAGGCCTATCTGTTTTGCTTCTAGAACACTAACTGAGACGGAAAGACGATATGCACAAGTGGAACGTGAAGCATTAGCCTTAGTATTTGCAGTAAAAAAATTTCATTTCTATCTATGGGGTCATGAATTTAAACTAATTACTGACCATAAGCCTCTTTTAGGTTTATTTTCACCTAATAAAAATATTCCAGTTATGGCCTCAGGTAGGATTCAACGATGGGCACTGATTCTACAAGCCTATAAATTTGACTTAGTACATCGGTCAGGTAAACTTCTAGGTACGGCTGATGCGCTAAGTAGGTTGCCCTTAGAAAATCCAAATGATTGTGTACCTATACCTACAGAATGGGTTCACTTGGTGGAGTTTTTGGAATCCACTCCAGTATCTGCAGTACAAATAGAGCAGTGGACAAAATCAGACCCTATTCTGTCTAGGGTCATCCATTTCTGCTCAGTTGGTTGGCCTACTAAGGTTGAGAGTGAATTACAGCTTTTTATTCAGCGTCAGTCTGGCCTCTCTATTCAAAATGGCTGTCTCTTATGGGGCCACAGAGTGATTATTCCAAATAAAGGCAGGTCGAATTTAGTGAAGGAACTTCACGCTGAACACATGGGCGCAACAAAAATGAAAGAGCTGGCGAGAGCTTATTTCTGGTGGCCTGGTTTAGATGGAGAACTCGAATCATTGGTTCGTTCCTGTCAAAGCTGCCTAGAGAACAGAGATCTCCCAAGGAAAAGTCCACTTCATCCTTGGGAATGGCCTACTATACCGTGGCATAGGATCCATGTTGACTATGCAGGTCCTATAAATAATATTTATTTCCTAGTCATGGTGGACGCCTACTCTAAGTGGGTGGAAATTTTTCCAACCACTTCCACGACTTCGGGTGTAACGATTCGCTTACTCCGTTCAGTTTTCGCTCGATGGGGTTTACCCGTAGTCCTGGTTTCCGACAATGGTACTTGTTTTACCAGTGAGGAATTTCGTTCCTTCGTCCACCTAAATGGCATTAGACATGTCCGGTCTAGTGTTTTCCACCCATTCTACTAACGGTCTCGCGGAAAACATGGTCCGTACTTTCAAGTCGGCCTTGCGTCATTCTCGTGGGGAGGAAATGCAAGTGGTGGTGGATAAATTTTTGTTTAAATATCGAATAACACCACACACCACACAGGGGTGTCTCCCTCTAAACTTCTGATTGGCCGGGGAATTCGTTCAGTTTTTGATTTGTTACGTCCAAACGAAATGTTACAACAACGAGTTTTACGCCATCAGGAAAAACAGAAGTTGTACCACGACACTAAAAGAGGGAGAGTTCTAGAAGCGAAACCTAATGATCCAGTTGTGATTCGCAACTATGGGGCTGGACCAAAATGGGTTCCTGCAACTGTGCAGGAGAGAACGGGCCCTGTTTCCTTCAAGTGCCAACTAGAAGATGGTCGTTCTATTAAACGCCATCAGGACCAGATATGGGAACGGGAAGTGCAGAAGGACCAGAGTCTTCCGGAAGAGAGAACTGATCCTCCGGAAAATGGTTCAACTTGCCCGCCTATACAGGTTGCACCTGATCCTACTACATCAACCCCGCTCCGCAGGTCGTCTAGGGTCCCTCATCCCCCTGACAGACTAAACTTGTAGGGGAGGAGTGAGGTGACGTGTATGTATATATATGTATATAGTCTAAAAGTCACTAAAGAGTAAATATCACTAAATCTAAGCTGAATGGCAAGACGAAGCCATAAACGAACCAACGGGCTGTTCGTATTGCTTTGGTCTGGCCTAGACATGTTTTTTCCTATCTGACCTAATCTTTGGTGCTGAATAAAATTAGGTGATGAATCTAAGGTAACAAATCGGGTAGGAAGTTGTTCGTACTTAAGTATAGTTAGGGGTAATGTCTATAGCTTCTAAATTGGTAATGTAAGAGAGAGTTAGGTAGGCTGTTGTGGGACACAGGAATAAAACGGTAGGCTTCAAGGAATACCTAATTCAACGCACCGGTAAGTGCTTTTGATTGTTTGCTAGAACCTAAGTAACCTAACTGGGGTGTCTACCCCACGCTATCACACCCTCTAATTTAATAAAATCAACGAAGGATTCCTTCACCTCTACATTACCATCTTTAATCGACACACAGCGAATTACCTGAGACATCTGATCAATATGCGATATATCTGGTGTACTATCGAAAATTATTGCAAAGTACTTTGCACTAGACACATTATCAATTATACACTTTCGAACATTACAGCCGATTAGTGTGATGAACTCATTTTGAATGTTAGGTGACAAATACGTAGTGGATATCTTGTCAGTCATTCGTATTTTTGTAAGATGTTCCCTAATTACTGGGTCATATTTGCCCATTAGTTTTATTAACTCCAAAAAGTTTCCAGAATTGCCAGCTAGCCCAGTTTCTTCATTTAAGTTCTCTCGGTGCCCTCGGAATGCAAGATCTTGTTTTGCCAAGAACATGATGCAGTCATAAATTCGTCTCAGTATTTCTTTCCACTTAGCAGTAGCATGTTTTATTTGCAACTGATGTGCATTATCTATTGTAGCATTCAACTGAAGGCGCATAGACAACTCTCTCCATTGTTCAAAGCATCGGGTATGATATGGACTGTTTTCATGTTCAGGTACTCTTGGATTCAGTTTCCTCCAGGCAAAAAATCCTTATTCTTTTCCAAATGCACTGGAGATGTTGTTGAAGGGACGACAGCAAAAGCAATGCAAGCTACATTTTGAAGGTGAGAAGATTAGCCATGACCTTTCAACTTTTTCGCCATTTTCCAAAGTTTTGAAATACCAAACTTTTGACATTGACCTATTGTTTGAATCAGCTGGAAAGGGTCCATTCATGTTTTTCAAATGTGATGGTCCACGTTTAATGAGTTCGATTCTCAAATTGTCCGTCATTGGAACCGGCCAGTTGCCAGAATCGTTAAACAGACTCTGTGGGTGATGAGTGGGTGGGTGGCTTTGTGATGTAGATGAGGGTTGATCCTGATTATTTGGGAGTTCACTTTGAAGTTGCCGCTTGAACATCTATCTCTAAAGATATATCACATTGCGGTTGATCTCCTTGCTTCCCAGAAGGCACTGAAGGTGTGTGTGAGAATCCCATTAACTGATGAAATCGCTTAGCAGCACGCTTGCTTTCCTCCTTTTTTTTCGCGAAGATTCTTGTATGCAGCACCACTCAGTCTCTGTCGTTTGCTCATGTTTGCTAATTCAGTAAGGTATCTGCAAAATAAAACAACCATTAATTATTAACATCATCAAAGCTCAAAGAATGCAAAGCCTAACCTAAATAATATAGGGAAAGTCTGAAAAATAGGGCTGGCAACCTTTCCGATGTGAAAATTTAACGCAACTATTTGTGGAAATAGTGGCATTCAGGTGGCATATATAGCATTTAATGATGATTTTTCATCAAAACCATGGATATTTTGTACACAAATAACGCGCCACAATGATGAGATAATTTTTTGGAGGGTTGCATTTTAAAACATAAAAACCCAAAATTTTGCATACTGCGCCCGCCTGACAGTAATTTGCCGCCCCTCGGGAAGTGCCGCTCGGGGCGGTCGCCCCTCTCGCCACTGCCTATATGGCAGTCTTGGTTCAGACAACTGCTGGTTTACAATACCTTAGTTTTGTAATGTAGCAAAGATTACATATGCATATTAAGTTGTTATAGCAAGTGGCTATGTTATAATAATTCTTGTAAGTGTTATAAGATATCTCAGGCAGTGGCGGCTCGTCGGTAGGCACTGCGGAACTGCAGTACCCCTAAATTTTTTACAATTGAAATAATCAAGAACAATATAAGGTTGAGCTCACTGAATAACTTTTTCAATAACTTTTGAAACTTTTATTCATTGCTCAATGCTCATCCTTTTATTTCAGTAATTATTTCAACCCATTCTTAGAGACAGCACCCCTAGAATTTTTAGTCACGAGCCGCCACTGATCTCGGGTAATAACAATATACATAAAACTGTCAGATAATTAATCAAATAGTATGCCAGTATGCTAGGTTAAGTGACTATGTTGGCCTTATTTTTATATTATTTTTGTATAAGTTCAATGTATACGTAAGATTGTACTTGTATGTTAGGTTAAGTGGCTATGGGTTGTGAATAATCCGCAATAAAGATGTTTTGTTTTTTTTGTATTGCTAAGCCAGAAAAAAAAGTTTTACATCGGATTGGGCGTGTGTTATTCAGACTGGTTTTGAAAATCTTTTAACATTGATGATCCTTTGCTTTCGGTTTTAATTGCTAAATATTTGCCCAAAGTTTAAAATCACTGCTATTAGTACAGTATGTTACTTTAATTTTTAAAACCTCACTAACAACTACAAGGATATATTCCGAAGGGAGTAAAATGAAATATGAGAATGCGAGATGAACTTATAGGACAGATACAGATAGTTGTTAGATATTTAGTTATACATATCGCTGAGCTTTGTAAGTCAAGTTTCATCGCTAATTAAATCACCGTTAGTGCAGTGGTAATGAAGGTTACCACTGAATAGAACACAAAAAAGTACCTCAGAAAAAGTATTTGTTACCAGTTTCGTTGAGTGTTCTAATATGCATATGAATGTAGTGCACTCTAGCTTCCATTGACCGAACATTAAAATGATTTCTCAGTTTATTCTTCAAACTCGCTATGGACTAAGACTAGAATCAAAGACGTACGTGAATTTCGCACCGACTGATGAAATGCTGAAGAACTTTGCAGCCAAAGATCCTCCAACGAATGACGAAGTACTAGTGGACGTCGACGAATTAGTGTCACTTGAAATGGAGACTTAAGAGACCATCAAGAGAATTCATCCCTTCTAGCTTCCCATGGTACTTAGTTCTCTCATCTCTGTGAAGTACTAAATTGTTAATATTTTAACAAACTTTAGAAGTTTTATTGAAAGTTAATTTGAAATTTGTGCTCGATAAAAGGTTAAAAAGGGTTAACCAAGGTTGAAATGATGACGGGTAGTGAGGATAAAAATTGTGGATTATGTAAGAGTGGTTAGGAGTCAGGATAATGGATTACAGTGTGACGCATGCAGCGTCTGGTATCACGCAGGATGTGAAAAAGTAAACAGTAAGTTGTATAAAATTTTAGAAAAGTATCCTGATATGCTGTGGTTCTGTAAGAAGTGTAGGCTACAGGTAGTGGATTGTTTTGACAAGGTAAGGAATTAGAGAAACAATAGGTATCTGGTAGAGAAAGTGAAGAATCGAGAAGAAAAGTATGAAAAGAATAGTGAGGATATAATACAAGAGGTGTCATTGAGAGTGATGGGAGGAAAAGGAGGAAAGGATAAAACGTAAAAATAATGTGGTCATATTCAATATGGCTGAATCGAATAAAGAGCGACCAATTGATAGGGAGGAGGAAGCTGTGACTAAATGTAAGCATGTTTTCCAGAACACCATGGTTATTAATAATTCTAAGATAGTGAAGGTTTTTTGGTTGGGAAAGAAAACTGAAGGGAATACACTTCCATTTTGGTGAAAATGGAAGAAGAAAAGGATAACTGGAAAATCATAGGTAGGGCAAAACTGTTAAATAGAGAAAGTGATGAGGAAAATAAGAATTGTGCCTGATATGACAAACAAAGAAATAAGAGGCTTAGTGTATGATGGCGTAAAACTCGTTGTAACGTTTCGTTTGGACGTAACAGATCGAAAACTGAACGAATTCCCCGGCCACATGGCACTAAATAAGGGCAAGCCCTGGCAAATATTTTTTGGCTATAGAGACATTAGAGATTCTTCCCATGTTAGTCGATATTTAAACAAAAATTTATCCAACACCACTTGCATTTCCTCCCCATGAGAATGACGCAAGGCCGACTTGAAAGTACGGACCATGTTTTCCGCGAGACCGTTACTAGACGGGTGAAAAACACTTGACCGGACATGTCTAATGTCATTTAGGTGGACAAAAGAACGAAATTCCTCACTGATAAAACAAATGCCATTGTCGGAAACCAGAACTACGGGTAAACCCCATCTAGCGAAACACGGAGTAAGCGAATAGTAACACCCGAAGTCGCGGAAGTGGTTGGAAAAATTTCCACCCACTTAGAGTAGGCGTCCACAATTACTAGAAATGGATATTATTTATAGGACCTGCATAGTCAACATGGATCCTATGCCAAGGTATAGTAGGTCATTCCTACGGATGAAGTGGACTTTTCCTTAGAAGATCTCTGTTCTCTAGGCAGTTTTGACAGGAACGAACCAATGATTCGAGTTCTCCATCTAAACCGGGACACCAGAAATAAGCTCTCGCCAGCTCTTTCATTTTTGTTGCACCCATGTGTTTAGTGTGAAGTTCCTTCACTAAATTCGACCTGCCTTTATTCGGAATTATCACTGTTGCCCCATAAGAGACAGCCATTTTCGATTGAGAGTCCAGACTGACGTTGATTAAAAGGCTGTAATTCACTCTCAACCTTAGTAGGCCAACCAACTGAGCAGTAATGGATGACCCTAGACCAGGGGTCGGGGAACCGGGGTAAATTACCCCAAATGGGGTAAAAATGAAAATCTCGGGGGTAATGAAGGGTCAATAAACATATAAATAAAATTGCACAAAAATTTATTATTTAATAAGCGAGGCTAATTATCAGTTATATTTTTTTCGAACAAATAATTTCAAGTCTAGTGGGTAATATCGTTGTACACAAATATATTTTGGGGTAATACCCAAAAAAGTTCGCCGACCACTGCCCTAGACAAAATAGGGTCTGATTTTGTCCACTGCTCTATCTGTACTGCAGTTACTGGAGTGGAGTCCAAAAACTCCACCAAGTGAACCCATTCTGTAGGTATAGGTACGCATTCATTTGAATTTTCTAAAGGCAACCTATTTAGAGCATCAGCCGTACCTAGAAGTTTGCCTGACCGATGTACTAAGTCAAATTTATAGGCTTGTAGAATCAGTGCCCATCGTTGAATCCTACCTGAGGCCATAACTGGAATACTTTTAGTAGGTGAAAATAAACCTAAAAGAGGCTTATGGTCAGTAATTAGTCTGAATTCATGACCCCATAGATAGAAATGAAATTTCTGGACTGCAAATACTAGGGCTAAGGTTTCACGTTTAAGTTGTGTATATCGCCTTTCAGTCTCAGTTAGGCCTATCTGTTTTGCTTCTAGAACACTCTCTACACCATCAATATGGTGAGATAACACTGCCCCAATTCCATAAGAATTGCTATCCACTGAAACTACGAGAGGAAGTTTAGGATCATAATGCACTAGGGGAGAGAACTTTAGTAGTACGTCCTTTGAAGCCTCAAATGCTTCCTTTTGGGTTTTCTCCCATCTCCTGTTCCCCAGATCGTAACAACTTATTTAGGGGTTCAAGGGAAGTCGATGCATAGGCAAAAATTTCCTATAAAAATTTAGGAGACCTAAATAAGCTTGTAACTGTGTGATGTTTTGTGGAGGTGGTGCATTTCTTATTGCTTTTAGTTTATCCACCGTTGGATGAATGCCTGAGGCATCTATGCGGAACCCCAAATATGAAACCGCATTAGTGATCCAACAACACTTTTCTTTCTTTAGCTTAAGTCCGGCATCCCGGAGTCTTTTTAGAAGTGTGGTTACTTTAGTTAGGTGTTCTTTTTTAGATGAACTTGAAATGAGGACATCATCTAGAAAACAAAGTACACCCGGAATGTGTAGCCGATGCTATTCCATAGCATAGCATATTGTATCTATGTAGCAGGGACTTTTTTAAGGAATTTTTACTAGTGGGCTACTTTAAAAAAAAAAAAAAGGGCAGACACCAAGTACCTGGCATTTATATTAAAAGAGTTAGTTAGTTAACGGATAATTATATAAAAATCAAAGGAATTTAAGGAAACACATTACACTAGATGCAAAAATAGTAATTTATTAATACTGATCACTAAATAAAATACTAATCACTACCTTATCTTCGGTATCCACAGGTATTTACTATCTATATAAGCAGTAACAATAAAGTGAAAACCAACACTAAACATCGGAAAAAGCGAAAACATTACCTTCAGTTCCTCTAAACGCGCACAAACAATCCCTCTAACCGCCACAGTGAGTCATTCAGCTGATCGCTCCCATTTTCTTCTCAAGTGTATGAGAGACCTTGCTAGAATCAATATTTTTACTCCAAAGCTTAGCAAGTGGACCATTTGGCCCACTAGTATATATGTTAGTCCCTGCTATATTTTTTCGATGCAACTTATGCTAGTTGCATTAAATCACTGTTTTTTAAATCATACGACCATGACAATTATTCGTAACTATTTATTTGAGCTTTGTTCAAAATGATTAATTATAAATTCATTTATTATTGCAAGCAAATTAATATTTTACAGAACCAAATCCATCAAGAACGAAGACAATATCGGATAAAAATCTTTTTTTTTTTTCTTTTAAGATCATCCGTGGTGCGGTTTGAATTTGTCCAATTCTGAATTTGGGATCTTTCTTTTCTTACGGTTCTCTACTTTCTACTTCACACACACTCTCCAATTACTGTTCTTTAAAGTAAGAAACACTTCATTTTGAAGTTGTAAAACGTAGTGAATGCATTAATAATTATAAATGTCACCAATTCCACCTCTGTTGTTCTTATGTATTGAGACAAATACCCAACGTAAAATCCATCTTCCCTACGGACGATATGACCCGAGGATTCCGTAAAGGCGTCTTTCATGTTTAAAAAATTTAAAGGCAGCCTTTCAGAGGCGGCGAGTAACTGAGGCATTTCCCTGTTCTCATCCTTTGCAATACTAAATCATGTTTGCAGATTTAATATCTTCACTGTTAGTTGGTTTTTCTTTTGCAAATTAATAAGCGAAAGGTTGGACGTTCCAACCGTTTAAAACCTCATATAGGATCGTTCATTCAATCTTTGCGTGTTCTCAAAAAGAGGGGTTTTATGGGCCCTTATAAATGAATCAAAGTACGAACAGTTTTCTTTTATGTCATCCTCGTAAGCGAATGAGCGTCCGTACCTTTCGTTGGGTATGTCCACATTCAAGGACTCCGCATCAGATTATAATTAATAAATGTAAGGATAATAAAAGCCTTCATTTGAAATGCTTGTATTTGGCCAATTGAAATCCAATTACAAAACGAATTATTATTATTATTATTATTATTAATTAAAATAAGTGCACATTTATATATATATATATATATATATTAGTTTTCTCATAACCATATTAATTATAATAATAATTTGTGCTGAAACAAATATAATGGAAATTCGGTAAATTCTATGAAATAATTCTTGTATTTCGTGAGAAAGATTCTGACGTCACATGTTGAGCGCCATTGTCAACATTTTAGGGAAGGAAATATTGACATACAAACGGTGTCTCTTCTGCACAGAGATCAATAACTATTATAGGTAGAGCAATCTCTTGAGACCCTGTTGTGTCCGTTAATCCGCGGAAATTAAGAAACTTAGAGGCTTTTTGAGCAGTGTAATACTCTCCTTCTGGAAGATCTTGAAAGCCTAAAGAAAAAATATTTCACTTAATTTTTACTTTATTTCATTATATTTTATTTATTTTAAAAATAAAATAAAAAAATACCCACAGAAGTTTAGTGTCTTGGATTTTTATTTTATCATTTTGAGACCATTCCTTTCTTATTATTTTTAATAAACAATTATCTCGTCCTACTTCGCGCATCCAATTTTATCTGTTCTAAATTTTGTAACTAAACAATTTTACTCAAACTTATTTTCAACAACAAACACTTTAAAAATAATTAATATCAAATGCATTAATTAAATCCATTTAATGATAATACTTTGTAACAATCCATAAAACGTTTGTTTACGCAAACTACATACACATTTTCTATGTACTTACATCCTACGCTTTGGTTATTATTGACATCGGTTGACCATAAGTGGGCACCCTTAACTTCACAGAAGTCCTGGGCATCAGTATAGTTGAGTGGGCCAGAATATGTTTCATCGAAGCATGATCCGTATACTTGATACAATTTGATAGTTTTCCGCCACTTGCTTGACACTTGATTACTGCAGAAAACGCATAAAGGCTTAAATTAGTTGGTTGGTGTATAACCCGTCTTACAATTTACGATCAACCATTTTCAATAAATAAACAAACTATTAAAAATGTGAAGAAAACACTTTTTCTCAAGAAAAATCCGATTCCATCAAATATTGAATCATACTTAAACAAATTATTTTGCGCAGCTGAGGAGGAGGACTGTTATACAGTCAGAATTAGGAACATTATTTTTGTTATGCTTCTTTCCTTGTCTGATGTGACATTAACAGTGAATTAAAGATTCTCTGAGAACGGTTTGAAAGAATATTCAGTGAAACGTACTTTTCTGGGCGGATTCGACGATTGTCATCAACTCTTGCAATTCAGTTTTACAAATTTTGATGTCTTCTACAATATAAACAGTGACATTATGAAATTATATATATATTATATATGCATTTAACTGCAATGACCACGCAGTATATAAATGAATATATATATATATATATATATATATATATATATATATATATATATATATATATATATAATGATCATAACTTTATTATAAAAAATGAATATATAATTATTATAGCTTTATCGTAAAATTATTTTCAAATAATATACCGTACGTTCGAAATATTTATTTGATTTAGTTTTCGAAATGCCCATTACTTATGTGCTTCATATGACTGTCTTCATTTCTGTATTTGATTCCGAGCCAAATATGCCAAATTTTCAAGTGAACCAAGAAAAATATTCTAGTTGAGAGTATTAGTAACACTGTCAGTAACACTAGGTATATTCCCTAACAGTCTAAAGGAAGCTCCGCATTTAAGTCGGGAAACCCAAACATTTCATCCAGTGAGGATAAAGATGCTTTCTACCATAACAAACAGAGTTGGTGTTCTGTATGCACGTTCGTTCACAATAGATTTCTTTGTATTAACTCCTAAATTGAAAAGAAAAAAATCAAATGCCCCAAAACTCTTCATTACGCCGATGGAATATTTTTTCGAAAATCGAAAAAGCTAATCAGTAATTTTCGCTTGTGGTCGTGACCACTGAGCTATCATTAGACCCCACTATCCAGACGTTAGAGCAAAACTTTCCATACCCGCTTCCCTTTTGCTGTTTTATTTAGGGGGGGATGGGGGGAGGCATAAACTTACTTTGGGGCATTTTGGTCAAGATACTCCACGCGCAATTCGTAGGAAATTCATATGTAATACCATCACGCCCAGTCGTTCGCACTAACCAGATGCATCGGAATAGTAAGGCAAGTTGTGAAAGATAGTGTTCTTCACACAACTGATGTAATGCCATAAAGGAATGACGAAATCAAACTCTAAACAAAGATATTATTATGAAACGTTTGGTGAAGGAGAGAGTTAGTGCGCAATTAATTGTACGATTTAGAAACGAAGTCCTCTTTTCGGAATACAAATTATTAAAAGGATCAATAAAATCCGTTCTGTTTCCTTTAGAAATGAAAATATCTATCGACGACTGAATTATACGTAAACATATTCCTTCATTCTAAACTATTGAAACTATTGTAAAATGAAATTTAGGAACATTGTGTTTATTATGACGCTGACAGTGAATGTAAGATTGTGTCAAAAAGGTTTCAAAGAAAATTCGATAGTACCTTGTATGATTTGAATGGTTTCATTCTGGAGTAAACACTCCGCCGCGCACGATCCGTGAACTGCTTCACTCCCTTCAATATAAAGATGAAGAGATTAATAAGCAAACAACAAACAAAACATCTTTATCGTGGATCATTCACAATCCATAACCACTTAGCCTAACATACGAGTACAATCTTACATATAGTAATAGTAATGAATCCATTACTATTTACACATTTATAAGTAACGAAAGGTATGATACGTGCCTAACTAATTAGTCTCATTCTACAAATGTAACCCAACTATTATTGAAAGAATAGAAATATATATAAACTCCTTCAAAATAAGCTGTTCACTTCAAAATGCCACAACTGAGCCTTTATAATGAAACACAATAAACTGAAGTTTGAATCAGAAGGGCTTAAAACGAGTGTTGAGTTCGAATTCGTCTCTCAAGGCATCCGATTGGTTTAACAACTCGATCTTCAAAGCATAAAGGTCACTTTTGACACGGAAATGAAAATATTAAGAAAGGGATAGGTTTGATATGTCGCATTTCGAGTTAATTTTCATTATTGTACAGGGGCGTAACTGGAGTAAAAAAATTGGAGGGGGCCGGGGACGAACACAATCCTATTCTTAGAAGCACTCATTATCTATGGGAGTAATTATATAAGTTGTCCTCCACCCCGTAACTTTTTTACCTCAATTGCGCCCCTGTTATCGTAAGAAAAAATATTATTATTATTATTTTTAAAAAGAAGAAAAAATTACCTTAATTAATTAAAGAATATAAAATAAAAATAATAACAGGGTGTGGAAAATTATGTGAAATTAATGTTTGAACGATTTTCAAAATTGAGACACTTAAAAGGACATTTTACAAGACCGTCGTCGAAACAGCCTCACAGACCGGATACACGCATTTAAACAAATTTATATTATTCTTGAGGTTTTCAGAATAGCAATGGGTAGGTCTGATTTCTAAACATGATATAAGATGCGGAAAAAATGTCTTAAGAGCGAATCTTTAATTTTCCTAAAACATTAAAATTGACCACAGGTTACAAATGTTTTAAAATAGTTTTATTTCCACTCAATATCAGTAGTATAGCCGCAAAAGGGGAGAGTGCAAGAATGTTGCAGGTTATTATGTAATGTTGCAAAGGGGGGTGGGGGAACTTGGAGGCGGCGTTATCCCCCAAGAGAAAGAAGGAGGAGAGAAAGGAGGAGAGGTGTTCACCTGGCAGGAGCCAAGTGCACATTAAGACTTCAGCCGAGTTGGCGTTGTTTTATAGGCTCCTAATCAGCCAGTTGGCGTAAATGGCTTGAGTTGCCAGATACCGCGATACCATTGTATACATTATTATAGACTCCTAATCAGCCAGTTGGCTGTAATTGGCTGCCAGATACCTCTTTTTAGCAGTATTATTATTGTATACATTATTATTATGTACGCCTAATCAGCCAGTTGGCTGTAAATGAGTTGCCAGATAGCGCCATGTATTCCGAAGACAGAGTTGCCAGATACCATTGTATACACTATTATAGACTCCTAATCAGCCAGTTGGCTTAGAAGGCTTAAATATTGCCAGATACTGCAATACCGTTGTATACATTATTATATTTCGAATACCGGTAGTAGAAGGCATAACAATAAACAACATTGCATCATTCGTTTTATTATAAATATATAGAAAATAAATATACATTTGAGAAATATGCGTATAACAGAAATATATACACACAATTATGGATATATATATAAAATAAAATATACATTTCAAATAAATATACACTTCAATAGAAATATGTACATAACAGTACATGAGAAATATCAAGCAAAATATATAAATATATATATATAAACACAAATCAATAGAAATATGCGTATAATCGGGGAAATGTCAAGCAAAATATATATATACAATTCACTTTTTTCTCAAAATACTAAACTCGGTCTTAATCGAGTTTACAATTACATCATTATTGCTCTGCATTACGCAGTATATGCGGCTTAATAATATTTCACCGCTTAAAGTATAGGGAAACCTGTATTCGATATGAAGGGCTTTCATATCGTTCAGTACTATTTTTGTTCCCACTTTACAACCGGTTGGTAAGTCATCTTTAAACACGTCTAGAATACAATCAAAAGCACGCACAAAGAGTTCATCGTTAGCTACATTATTAAACACAAGTTTATAAGAACGCTTTTCCAATCGAGGGTTTATTTCTACCGACTCGAGCTTTTCAATCGTGAACTCACTCAACATAGCGGCAATTGAAATAATCTTCTAAATCGTTACGACAACTGCGCGTTATATAAAGAAATAGTTCTTCAGGGTGAACGGTGTAGGTGAGCTCAGCCTTGTACCGATCAATTGCTTTGTACCAAAGTTCATGGTATTTCAAAGAGTCTAAACTTTTTAAATAAACATCCAGCACTAGACCATTCTCACCAGCCCTACACTCGGTAAACCCATCGAGCAGAGCAGTGTATGCGTATTCAAGTACTGTATCAAAATAAAACATATCCGTAACACGCGCGTCTAATATAGGTTTCAGTTTACGGAATCCGACGATTTCAAACATTCTGTCGAGGATGAAACGGTTTCGCGTAGGAATAAGAGCGTTATTATCAGAAGCATTCTTCCACATCAGCCTTATATCAATGCACGGCCGATCGTTATTTATACACAACGTACATACAACGGCGTATGAGGGTGCGTCACTAATCTGCTCTCTTCTTGTACCTACGTTAGCAGGTATTTTATAACGATCTTCACTCCACTTCTCAACTATCACAAAGATTCTATTCATCTCCTCGATACTTAAATAAACCCGTTTGTTTGTCGGTCTACATTCCGTTTCCAGTACATAGCTAATGGTACCGGAATTACGCCTGAACACGCGCAACGATTTCGTCACGGACACATCGTACGAGGCGTTGAGAATGCTGCTCAAAGGAAGTTCCATCGTATTCGAAGAGCGCACGTCCACTCGGCTCAAGCTCTGAGATAACTATGAGCCGTGTGAGGCACGCAGGTAGGCAGGAATGGTTCGACGGGCGGCTGACTCGATGATACGTGAATGGGCTTGTTCCGCGAGTCGAATTGTTGTACCGGTACAAGAATATCACTACCAGCCTACGCACCAGACATTTTGGATAAGAACTAGGAACATTTTACTAAACATCTCACACTCAGGCGCACTATTTGAGAGGAACATATGTTCATATTTTTCCTTTCTGCCCATCAAACGATACTCGTCTCTAAACTCTGTTAAAAATTCACGCAGGGCACTAGCCACAACCTCACTACGAACCTCATCATGATATACGTTAATATAGTGATAAAAATACTTAAGATTGTCCATGATCACGAGATTCACATTTCCAGTCGTAGGGTATGAGTAATCGACATGGTGTAGCATGACGTAATACCGCTTGTCACACCACCCATCAGCAAGACTCATTATCCATACCTGCTGCTTCTCTTCTGCACGCGTTGTTTCTTTTACTTCACGGTGTATGTGAGACTTTATAAAGTTTAGCTCTGCAGTATACTTCAGCACATCGTCTGTGCAACGAAAGCCTTCAACGGTCTCACCAGAACATCCGTAGAGTATTTGTACATCTTGGAACTTCGCACAATCCAATGTGTGTTTAAAAGAGGCATAGGAGGGATGAATAGGAAGTTTTTCGGTATCCACCACATCCTGGCACTTTACTGAATACCATTTCGTAAACGTTGTACAAGCAATATTAAAGGTAGCCATTTGAATACACGTCTGATCTGAATACACGTCTGATCTCTCGGGCTTACTGCGGTCGACTGACCACGCAGGGACTCCCAGATAGTAGCATGACTCACGGTCTTACAGTGGGCGGAGCTTAGAACTTTCACCTACACGCACACACACACACACACACAAAGGAGAAAGTGAAACGCTATTTGAAACATGATTTATTTAATAAACGAGATATTCAAGTTATATATATTTACAAATACGATTTAATAAACGAGATATTCAAGTTATATATATATATATTTACAAATAGATACGATTATATACAAGACGTGTGAGTTAGAAGCATCATTGGTATCCAAAGGGTACGGTATCATAGGTACCAGGTAACTGGTAACGTTTCCTATAGGTGTTACGGCAAACCATCGTACCCCTAAGTTCCTTCACGCCCCCAGCTTCTGCGCCCGAAAATTGTGGGTGCCTACAATTAGTTGGTGAGGTTGTTCATCCAAACATACTAGATCCTTCAACGACTCAAAGTTAACAACCTCCCGATTCGCATGGTTGAGCGTAATACCCTTTGCCTTCACGATATATTTCATTTCATCCCCCACCCTGACCCGTACCCCATAAGTCTTAGGTCCTGTTGAGGCAAAAGAGTCGGCGTATGCGTTGTCCCCATACTCATCCTTGATCTCATCAGTGAGCTCGCCGAGGAACTCCCCAATAGTGGGCATGTATTCACCCTCCCTCTCTGTGAATATCACGCTATCTGTATCGGCATACAATACTCTCCGCCCAAGAGAATGCAATAGACCCCAAAGTTTTATACGGGCGTAGGCTGTTGTGAAGCTGGCCACAGGTATGTTTGTAACCCTTGAGGTATCTGTGGCAAATTCAGTGTTGTTGTACTTTATTACGTAAGTATTACCTACATTTACGATCTCCATGACCTCTTTATCGGGGGCATTGGCATAATCCCAGACATCGCTATAACTTTGTGCCAAATGAATGCTCCCTCTGCCGGTATTCTGCGCAAATTTTCCCCATAGACTGTTTAGACACAACTTTGCACTAAAGCGCTTGCCAGGATTCTTTACAATTTGGACACGATCAAGTTGTATACCTTCGCGGTCGCGGTAACGTTGAATATAGGCAGACTTTTCATCTTCGGTATCAACTCCTCGCGGATACCCTGATGCCTCAACCTTATCCTTCAAAAAGGTGTTTATATATGGTGTGAAAAGGTTGGGTAGCTTCTGAAACCTCCACACCTCATGTATCTTCAGTATTCTATAACCATGGCGCACGGCTAGGGCCAACTCAGGACTTGTATATACGCCTCTGATCTTACGCTGGTGGGGTATATGGTTACATTCGCCGTTATCCTCTTCCGCGCACTTCACGCACAGGGGAAACATGAGCTTGTCGTCGATAACGACAGGTAAGATCGGCATCCATAAATTGCGTGGGGGGAGTACGTCTACGAAAGAGATCCCAAAGTAACGATCATTCAAATTTTTTGAAAATTCATTGATGGATGGTAGGCTAGGCCCCACCAGTTTCTCAGGAGCGCCCACGGGGTACGGATTGCTCTTCATCACGTATGGGTATAAAGAACAGAAATCGTAGTAATGGAGCTTCACGCCCTCCGTAGGTGGGAAGTATAGTCTGAAAGGATTTGTACGTCCTCCAAACAAGCTATCACCACATTTGAGAGGATCCAGCACCATTGAACGCTTGATCGCTTTTATTTCCTCACGGTACACCTCGTCTGTCTCCATCCGTGCATCATATTCATGCTCCCACAAGACTTTGTGAGTGAACTGTGATCCTATAAGTTGATCGCGGGTGCGGGTCGATGCAAGACAGTCGGCAGGAGACCTACCGTTGATATCTCCGGTGACTCCGCACTCAGGACGGGGGCATCCATGCCACCAGCAACCGTTAAAGGAGTACACAGTCTTCACACCAGTGACACGGTTTTCACTTAACCCATCAACCCAAAAAACACGTCCATTAATCTTAATGGGTACTTCACCCGTGTTGCGGGCGTGCTTTATGTATACACCTGTCTGTTGCTGTAGGTGTATGAGCCAGTAAATAGCCTTGTGCCCGTAACTGCGGGGATTGTTTCGGTGAATAATGGCTAAGGTGTCTTTCGGCATGAAGTTATTCTTGAACACCGTAAAACATAATGATGCGATGGTGGTTGCGACTTGCAGTGGATCGCATTTGAAACGGGCTATGTACATCCTTCTAAAGGCCTGGAAACATACTCTAAGCACGCGCACATCATTCACGCAATAACGCTCACATTCATCAGCTATATTATAAGGGTTACTTTCATTAAAACTGTCGTAGTATCGATCAAAGTCTTCACGTTCATCCATGCAGTCAAAATAATGTTTGGGGGGTGGTGGGCCTACGTAGTTTAAAGTCTCGCTGGTGAGGAAAGTGTATGGGAAGTATCCTTTGGAAACTTCAGCTGCTACTCCCATCACCTTGGGTAGCTTTGCTAATTTACAAGGTGTGAATAATAAAGTATCTTTAAATTGTACATTGCCTCTTATCTGCATCTGTATTAATTTGTTGCCTCTTTTCAATGGATCACCTGTAAATATCTCAGAGGATTCGTGTTCAAGCAACTCCTTATAAAGGAACTGCGTGTCAAACTTTGCCCCGTTATGGGCGAGAATATACACAGTCATTTTTTTGAACTTGTCGGCTAACTTGACAATATAGGACACAAATAGTTTCACAGGACTATCGCTGACATTCGTTTTAAAAACGTTTGTCCGTTTACCACATTTGGGGCACTCGTCACATTCGATATCCATACACTCATCACAGATAGTCTGGCTCACAAGTAAATGTGGAATTACCTCTTTGGTTTCAGCGTTCGTATATGTTTCTATATCGTAGTATACAGTTATACAGGGGTTATTTTTAGGCTTAGCATCTTTCATATAACATACATGCTTTACTCCATCCGCCTTATATTCCTCCTGGCATGTAGGACAGTGAATTACGTCACACTTGTGCTTAAATTTTCCCCAATTATCCATTGTGTGAAACATACCACATTCACAGATTCTCATTTTCCTGCACGTGCCAATTGATTTATGGAAATCAAAACAGCTATTATTGAAAAATGTGCGTCTACACACATCACAGTCTCTCTTCTCAGCTTCAACTACACGGCTTTCACATTTGGTGCTTTTACACTGCTCACATACCATGTGACATTCTTTACAATGTCTCACTATATCATCCGCAAACTCGAGGCACCCCTTACACAAATCATGATGTCTCCCATATTTTCGACTTTTGTCATAACTCGCGTAAAGCCACCTTATATTACGGATGGGGAGATACGTTGTCCCTGACAATCCTAAAATAAGTAGGGGCCTTGTACGATCTCTCACACAGCTTTTAAAAACATACACAGTCCTACGACGATCATCCAACCCAAACACAACTATGCGGACATTCATTTCCTGTTCTACCCTTCTCAGCTCTTCAGGACCCATATTACAGTCAAATTCAAGTTCACAGTCTTCAGCTAGTTTACGGGCACGCTCCACGACTGTAGGCAACCAAATTTTTTGAGTTCGTGTATTTTGTACAGTAAACATACGTGCTAAGAGTACTGCTATAAAGCCGCAACCACGATCGACGTTTATATGCCGTCTATAAATAGCTTGAGAATTGAAGTTAAGAGTATACGGTATGGCACTATGACCCGCAACACGGTATACATGGTCAATATTTACCGTGAAGTTGTCCATATTGAAGGCTATACTACTTTGGGCGGCTTGCATTATACGCCCTAATATATATTCTACATCTTCAGCCGCCAAACGTCTAAATGGCACTATCACCCAATAATCGTCTACATCACCGTCATCTGACCCGAATCCAAAGGACATACTCGTCCTGACTTCACGCTCGTCACGATTCTGAAGAGCAAACTCTATAATACGCTCTACAACCCGGCGTAGTCCGCGCTCAATACCATTGCTATACATGACTCTAGGGTCTACCCTGACTCTATACCGATTTCTAGTCAAGGCTGGGGTGGGGGCTGCGGATCGCACCAATTCCAGCGTTATACCATCCTCAACAGAACGGGGGGCGGATGAATTAGTGGATATATTAGCGGAAGGTGCTGCTGATGGGGGCCCTGTTGCGTAGGAGGTTGATGGTTGGGGCTCTATTATTGTAGACTTAACAGAACGGGGGGCGGCGGATGAATAAGGGGATATATTAGGTGCTGCTGGGGGTGTTGTTGCGTAAGAGGTTGAGGGTTGGGGATCTATTACCGCTGCAACAGACGCGTATTTCGGTCGCTTTATACCTGACGTGGGTATCTCATACCTCCGCTTTGGACGTGTTACCGGTATCGCTGGTGAGGGTTCAGGGGAGGAGATCACAACTACACTGTCGTCGAGGTCATCCGTAATGATGGGCTGCTCTACCTCATCGTCATTCACGGTTCTGTGGGAGAAGAAATATAAGGATCAGCACTCAAAATTTGTAATATTTTGTAAATGACTCACTTAGGAGTGTGACGTGTTAGAAATGGACTCTGTAGAAAAATTCAGATTCACGAGCCCATCCACATGTATTATATCTGGACCTACAGGATGTGGTAAAACTGTGTTTATGCTTAAAATCATTAAAGAAAAGGGGGAGATGTTCTCGAAATTTGTGCGTAAAGTTATATGGTGCTATTCGACGTATCAATCAGTGTTCAACGAGTACCAAGATGATATTTTGTTCCACAAAGGCGTATATGACGTTAATTCGTTAAAGGGAAATGAACATACAATCATTGTAATTGACGATCTCATGTTGGAGATGGATAAAACGTTTGCCGAGACATTTACAGTATTCTCCCACCATCTTAACATAAGCGTGTTCTTCATCAATCAGAATCTATTTTTCAAAAATAGATACATGCGCGATGTGTCGTTAAATACGCAATATCTAGTCTTATTCGCGCAACGTAGAGATGTATCACAAATTGGGGTATTAGCCAATCAAATGTTCCCGAATCAGCGTAAGGAGTTTTTGGAAGTTTATAAAGAAGCTACAAGCACGCGTTACGGATATTTGCTTTGCGACCTTCATCCGCGAAACACGTTTAGAGTGCTTCTGCGAACGAATATATTTCCAAACGAGCCTGAAACGGTGTATATTCCAGAATGACAAAGAGACTAAAGAAATACCGTGAATTAATAAAAATCTATCATCGACTGCCTCGGGCAATGCAGCAGATGTTTATTAAAAATATCGATGCCGACTTTTTAAAATGCATCTGTGAAATCTGTCTTAACGTTATAAATTGCAATGTATCAATGAAAACCCATCAGAAGGCTCGCCTACGCCGCTACAAGAACATAATACGTGCACTCGCTCGTAAAAGCCAAACTGTAGCGAAGAAAAAGCGAATTATTGTACAAACAGGAGGGTCATTTCTCCCCATCTTATTTTCAGTTTTGGGTCCTTTACTGACTAGATTAATATAATGAAAAGTGGTAGTGATTCCCCACGAGGTGTACGCCTCACTGCAAAGAGACACGGATCTAGATCCCCGTAAAAGCAGACTTAAAAGAATGGAAAGCGAATTGTTAGCCCTATTAAACAGTGAAAAAACACCTGATGAGAAAAGAATCTTATACCAAGAAGCTCTGCAGAAATTTCTTCACGAGTACGAAAATTATAAGAGCCCTACAGAGATTCCTGTGGTTATTAGGCACAGCACGGGGGACGATGGCGACATAGGATCTGTACCCGACGACACAGCTGACCAACCAAAAAGATTAGCCACACAACATATCGAACATGTATTAAAAAATACCCTCCCACTTACATTGAGGAGTAAAGGCTTAAGTCTTTATAATCTATTGAATGAGGATCCCGCCATACAATGGACCGATACAGGGGAGATCATTGTGGAAGGATCAAAGGTACAGGGATCGAATATCGTAGACATTGTCCATGATCTGGTGAGAAAGTGGGATAGGCCATCACCATCAGGATGGAAGCATATTAAAGCAAGACTACAACAAATAAATGTCCCTAAAACGTTGATAGGAAATCTGAACAGGTTAAAAGACTTGGAACATGCAACGCCTGTGACACAATTGAAGGCGCCGTCACCCCCGGCGGTAACACCTTTGAAGAGGAGCAAGAAGAGGTTAAACCAACCCTACCCACGTGCCTCTAAAATACGCAAATGGCTAACGTATTAACTAAACGCTATTATGACATTTCTACCCCATCCTCTTACGGCGGCGTAGATAGACTGTACAGAAGTGTTTACGGAGTAGGAAAAAAAGATGTTGAAAGATTTTTGAGGGAGCAGGACGCTTATACGCTTCATAAGCCTGTGAGAAAAAGGTTTAAAACAGCCAAGACAACGGCTTCCTCGATTGATTCTATTTGGCAAGCAGATTTAACAGACATGCAAAGATATTCTGTGTATAACGATGGTTACCGCTACATTCTATTCATAATAGACGTGTTCTCTAGATATCTGTGGCTAGTTCCTCTGAAAAATAAATCACCTGAAACAGTTGCTAAAGCCACCAAAACGCTAATGTTAAAAGAAAACAGGGTTCCTGGCTATTTTTGTACGGATATGGGGAAGGAGTTTATAGGCCGTGCTTTTCAGAATATGTTGACAGAGTTTAATATCAGCTATTACACAACCAATTCTATACATAAGGCTTCTTTAGCTGAAAGAGTTCAGCGCACCATAAAGGAACGCATGCACCGTTATTTTACACATAAAAACACATACAGATTTCTAGACATTCTGGAATCATTGGCATCATCCTACAACCGCTCACACCATCGCACGATTGGGGCAACACCTAACGAAGTTTTAGAAAGAGGTACGCTCCCGAGAAGAGATGGATCACCACCACCACCACCACCACTCTGTGCGCTTCAAAATCAATGATTATGTAAGGCTGTCGCGTTCGGGGAATAAATTCGCAAAGGGTTTTGAGCAAGGATGGACACGCGAGATTTTTAAAGTTAGGGCTGTGAGACCTAAAGGTGATAATGATGTATTACATTGAAGATTTGAATGGGGAAGAAATCTCAGGAGGCTTTTACCGCGAGGAATTGCAGAAAGTTGCGTTTAATTTAGAAAAAAATGTGTTTAAAATTGAGAAAATTTTAGGAAGCAAAGGTTCAGGAAGGAGAAAAATGTACCTGGTGAAATGGCTAGGGTACCCAGAAAGCTTCAACACCTATATAAAAGCTGATGCAATAATGAAGCTTAAATAGTATGCAACATGGCTCCTAACCATTTCTACGTCACACTCCCGTCCTCCTCGTCCCTGTCTGTACACCCTAACAACACGCTAGCCAACTTTGTAACAGAACTCCATGGGCACATTGAATTGGGTCGTGATTCGTATGAGGTGGGGATATGCGAAATTCAGCTGGACACCGTCTTTTTAAATATTGAACATAAAGAAACCGTTTTTACGATTCTTAGAGACATTGACGAGTGTGAAAAAGCTGGGGTAGCTATGGATGAAACTATGCGCATCGCTCGGACTAAGATTACACGGTATTACAGTACAGAAGTAAGACTAGGGCCGGGTCAATATGGTTCGGCCGAGGATGTTGTGAGAGGCTTAAACGTGAGTTTAAGAAACTCAAACCTTACGAATGATTTAGTATATGAAATCGTAAACAACCCTGCACATACACTAATCCTAAAATCAAAGACTAACAGACGTCTTAAAGAACATAGAAAGTTCAAAATTCTAACCAACGGCCGATATAGCGCAGCCTTCCAAAGAGACACATTTCACGAGACACAGTATAACTTGTCCAGATTAATGTATCAATTGAAGATGGAGAAATTGGCTGAAAGGTCCCCAGACATGTGCTATATTTACAGTAATATAGTGGAGCACCAGTTTGTTGGGGATACCCAGGCACGCCTGCTGCGCATTGCTCACATCCCCAACCATAGAGGAAGGAGTTTGAGTATTACATATGACAGGCCCCATTATGTGAATGTCGCAACTAATTTAATAACCAATATCACAATATATATAAGAACGATTGAGGGCGAAAACTTCCCATTCGGTAACGGGAGCTTAACAGTGAAGCTACACTTTCGACGCACTGAGTTATAATGGATAGAAAGCCTTTCACCGTCTATCGAGGGATGCGATACCAGCGCGGTAGTGGACTTGGATCCATTTTTTCATCCATACTACGTACGGCTGTTCCTTTGCTGAAGAGGGGTGCCAGATACCTTGGAAGGAAAGCGCTACAATCAGGCCTTAACACTGCAGAAGACATATTGGCCGGGGCTAAACCTAAAGAAGCTCTAAAAAAACATTTAAAGCGTACACGGAACGAAATCATCAAAGATGCAAAGAGAAAAATGCGTGGTGGCGGGAAGAAGAAGAGGGCTCCCCGGAAGAAGAAGGGGTCACGTGGTATTAAACGTAAAAGGCTATCAAAAAAGAAATGCTGTAAGCGAATGAAACCTATGGTTGACCACTTTTTTGACTGATATAAGCTAAGGATATTGATCTCATGAATCATAGTTTGTTTACCACTTGTCGAGAGAGGAGTCACTATTTCGCCATGGCACGCTTCATCCACCCATGTAGTTCACAATGCTGTAAATCGGAGCTGTCCTTTTTTGAGCTCCCGCCAACCCAAGTTTCTATTGAGCACAGTGACTTTATTACAATTAACCCTTTAAACACAATTAGTTCACCGAGTGCACCTATAGAATTCGTGATACCCAGCTCAGGTCCTTACTTTTTTGATCCAAGCTGTGTGCACATGTACGCTAAGCTACGTATAGCCCATTCTGATGGAACGGCCTGCGATGACAAATATGCTGTATACCCTGAAACAAACTTTCTGCACGCCATATTCAACCAGTGTGACGTATATTTAAATCAGACCAACATATCGGCAGGCACGGGGTACTATCATCTACGAGCCTATTTGGAAAATGTCCTCAACTTTTCCAAAGAAGCGAAGGCTACCTTTTTAAGTGCGGAGGGATATTATCAAACTAAAGATGAAAATAGTATAAAGGACAAATTTAAAAATTCTAAAAAGAAAATATACGAGTGTTTTGGACGGTTGCACACAGATTTCACTTTCCAGGAGAAGTTGCTTGTGAACGGGGTGGATATGAAAATAAAGCTCACCCGCACGAGTCCTGAGATCTGCTTAAATCTGGATGCGAATCAAGAAGAGGGTGCAAAGTCCGTTGTGGTTCACATTATGGACACATACCTCCGCGTACGGCGAGTGAAATTAAGTTCACCAAAACAACTAGAAATTGAGAAAAATTTACTAAACGCTACAGTGAAATATCCTATTAACAGAGTGCAGATCAAACTATATACGGTTCCTGCAGGGTTGGCATCGAAGCAGATAGAAAACATTGCCCTGGGAAATCTTCCTAAAAGGATATTAATCGGCATGCAGGACCACGCTTCGGTGAATGGAAAATATAAAAAGAGTGCCTTTAAATTCGAGAATTTCGGACTTAAAAATATAACTCTATACGTTAATGGCACTGCTTTGGGTGGAACAATGGGTACGGACTATTCATCAGACGCTGTGTTACCTCTTTGTGCCAGAGCCTATAGTAATCTGACCCATATTGCAGGTGATTGTGATGAGCTTGGTAATGGGGTAACGCAGGAAGAATTCATTGATCAATTTAACCTTTATCCGTTTGACATTACACCTGACTTATCTGCTAGCGTAAATACCCATTTAACACCACAGCAGAGCGGTAACATCTCAGTGCGGCTGGAATTCGCCAAGCCTATAGACGCTCCTATTAGTGTACTAGTATATCTCGAATCGCAAGCCCTAATAGAAGTAGATAGATTTAGAAGCGTTATCACTGACTTTTAAAATGGATGCTAATACACTTCAGAAAGTAATGGAGCGAGTCACACGTTCCAAATTTATCGGCGTGTTTGCGAAGAATGAAACATTGAGTTTGCCAAGTACGCGAGAATGCGGTAGTCTTATTGTGAACACAGACATCATCGGTAATGAAGGGATTCACTGGATCGCTGTCTATTTTAAAAATAGACAGCGCCTGTACTATTTTGATTCACTCGGTACTCAACCCTGGAGTGACCCTATTATTGTAAAATTTCTCGCTCAGTTACATATTCCCGAAGTTGTATGGAACCCATTTCGTATGCAGGGATATTTTACTAATGTTTGCGGAATGTACTGTGTCTCATTTCTCATGCATATGTCAAATGATAAAGAATTTATAAATTTTTTAAATTTATTTGACCCGTGTCACACTCACCGAAACGATGAAATGGTATGCAGACAGATAAAAAACCGTTTTCCAATTGTACGTACTCGTTGTATATTATAATGTTTTTGTTCGTATATTTGTAACGGTATATTCGTTTATTGTACTGATTTCTTTCATTTAATAAATTTATGAAAATATATTGTCTTCTTATCCCAAAAAGATCGAAAAACACTTACATTATTTCGGTGTGACATTGTTGACTGATCAGTATACCCTCCCTATTCCGAGATTCTTCAAAAGATTGTATAACTCGTGTCAAATCCTCATCGGACCTTAAAGGAATAATGCTTTTAAAACATATACAGAGTATACAGACAGACAGATCCCCATTATGTGAAGATATCTTTGGTTCGAGGAGTGAACGCCATAAAAATTTCGATTTTAGCATAATGGGGAAATAACACTGATTGACATTTTTGGCGAGTATCTATTTGACGAGATACTACAACTCTCCATATATATATAAAATTCTAATTATAGACACTTACATTTCTATGGTAGTCCCTTGCGTCGGGTTGTAAGGAGCGTCACTGCAAATATCTTCTACGGTTTGCGTTGAAAATAATTCGCCACAATCAGTCGCATTGAAAAGACTAATTGTGGTTAATGCTGCAGTATCACGTTCTTCATACAAGTCTGGGGAGACGTACAGGTCCATGGTGGAGGATGTGTGACACTGCTGACTGATCAGTATATCATCCATATTCCGAGGTTCTTCAAAAGATTGTATAATACGTGTCAAATCCTCATCGGACCTTAAAGGAATAATGCTTTTAAAACATATACAGAGTATACAGACAGATCCCCATTATGTGAAGATATCTTTGGTTCGATTACCAATTTCGATTTTAGCATGATGGGGAAATAACATTGATTGACATTTTTGACTAGTATCTATTTGACGAAATACTACAACTCTCCATATATATATAAAATCGAATTATGGACACTTACATTTCTATGGTAGTCCCTTGCGTCGGATTGTAAGGAGCGTCACTGCAAATATCTTCTACGGTTTGCGTCGAAAATAATTCGCCACAATCAATCGCATTGAAAAGACTAATTGCGGTTAATGCTGCAGTATCACTTTCTTCATACAAATCTGGGGAGACGTACAGGTCCATGGTTGAGGAATGATTATTCACTGATGCGAAAATAGCTACTGTTACTCCCAACTGAAAATATCCCCTTTTATATGCACATTCGCCAAGCTCCGCCCAAAAGACCAGATGTTCGTCGTGATTGGCTGCCGATGTAGCTGGGTGGAGCTATGACGTGTACCATTCCGCTATAACGGGTACGGACGAGTAATTGCATCTTTATATTTTCACTAATAGAATTAATGCTCTTATTCTCCTTTGAAAATTATTTGGTGATTCGTATAGAACTTTTGATATTGATTCCAAATATGGTTTCAGAAGTTTTCTATCACCCATAGTTTTCGAGAAAATAATATTTCCATTTACTCAATTTCCCGCATCATTAGTCACTAATGTAATCGAGAGGGTATAAAGAAATATATCATAATTATATTTTAAAAATAACATTCGGTTTCAACGTTAAACTGTAGGTCTAAGGTGGTCATTACACATAATAAAATAAAGTGGTTGGCAGATAAATGGGCACCCTACGTGTCCTAGTGGTTAAGACGCTGGGCTGTTGATGGTTCGGAGTTAAACTGTAGGTCTAAGGTGGTCATTCCACATAATAAAAGAAAGTGGTTGGCAGATAAATGGGCACCCTACGTGTCCTAGTGGTTAAGACGCTGGGCTGTTGATGGTTCGGAGTTAAACTGTAGGTCTAAGGTGGTCATTCCACATAATAAAAGAAAGTGGTTGGCAGATAAATGGGCACCCTACGTGTCCTAGTGGTTAAGACGCTGGGCTGTTGATGGTTCCACGTTAAACTGTAGGTCTAAGGTGGTCATTACACATAATAAAAGAAAGTGGTTGGCAGATAAATGGGCACCCTACGTGTCCTAGTGGTTAAGACGCTGGGCTGTTGATGGTTCCAGTTAAACTGTAGGTCTAAGGTGGTCATTACACATAATAAAAGAAAGTGGTTGGCAGATAAATGGGCACCCTACGTGTCCTAGTGGTTAAGACGCTGGGCTGTTGATGGTTCCACGTTAAACTGTAGGTCTAAGGTGGTCATTACACATAATAAAAGAAAGTGGTTGGCAGATAAATGGGTACCCTAGTGTCCTAGTGGTTAAGACGCTGGGCTGTTGATGGTTCCAGTTAAACTGTAGGTCTAAGGTGGTCATTCACATAATAAAAGAAAGTGGTTGGCAGATAAATGGGCACCCTACGTGTCCTATGGGGTAATCTCTACTGAACTTCATTGCTAATAACTCTCAGTAATCGAATGACATCCCAAGTCGTACCTTTTCATTATAAATGGAATCCTTTATTTGAACAAAACTCTCGCTCTCTTTCTATATATATATATATATATATATATATATATATATTATATAGTGTATGAGAGATAATTGTTATTATTACTAAATTGAGGTTATTGGTAATGGATCTGGGCAAGGTGTAATAATGTAATAGACCATAATATTCTATTGAAATAATTTGTATTGTTATGGTTTTAGATAATTTAAGCTCAGGACCTGCATTGTCTACATCGACTCCATCCGTGATATAAAAATAAATGCATATTTTATTTAATTATTTCATTACATTTATCGAATGTAAATTATCTGCTGCGGTGGATGACTCCCCATCCAACTACCACTCAGATCCAACGTCGCTTAACGTAGTTGCTCGGCTGAGTTATGATAAAAGAAAATTATGGCAGTGGGTATGAGTAAGTTGTTTGATGTAATAGAACACAACATTCTACTCAATAATTTGTGCTGTTGCGGTATTAGAGGGTCAATCAGTGACTGAATTAAAAGTTATTTGCCCGATAGATATAATATGCATCAGTAAATGAGGCTTGCACCACTAAAGCGTTTGCCAAACATGGTGTGCCACGGTAAATTCAATTTATATAGATATGAGTAAGGTGTTTGATGTAATAGAACACAACATTCTACTCAATAATTTGTATTGTTGCGGTATTAGAGGGTCAATCAGTGACTGAATTAAAAGTTATTTGCCCGATAGATATAATATGCATCAGTAAATGAGGCTTGCACCACTAAAGCGTTTGCCAAACATGGTGTACCACGGTAAATTCAATTTATATATATATATATATATATATATATATATCATTATATTTCTATATGACACCATACAAATTACGCGTAAATATTTTCATTGTAGAAGTAATAACAATGACAATATTAATATCTGAAGTCAGTGGTGATTTCTGCTCGAATAGCTTGTAGAAGGATAATCCCTCGACCCGAAAAAGGTCTCTAGGGACACGATTCGAACGAAAAAGGTCTCTAGGGACACGATTCGAACTGATTTAGCTTCTGCCTTTCATCGTGTGTGTGTGTGTGTGTGTGTGTGTGTGTGTGTGTGTGTGTGCATGAGTTGTTACTCGTTATTTATATATATATATATATATATATATATTGGGGGGGAGATCTCTCACCCGTTCTTCGGCCCGACCCCGTTTCATTGTAGAAATAATAATAATAATGATAATAAGAATTGATGTGCAAGGTGTTTGCAGTTAAGATGTAGTTTGTGTGTAAAAAGTTATTTATTAATAAGTAGAATTTAATTGGCTTCATCTACACTATATATATATATATATATATATATATATATATATATATATATATATATATATATATATATCATAAGCTGTTTAAAAGAATGTATAATTATAGTGAACGAAATAAGCTAGTTAACCGTAAAATTAATTATTTTCTATTATGACGTTTTCGAAGGTAAACTATGTTATTTGTTTCTTTAAGTTCAATGAAGTTAATGTTAAATTTGCTTCTAAACTAAAATTAAATGTTATAAAATAAATAATATTATATATATATATATAATATATATATATATATTTACCTAACATAAGAAAAGAATGTATATATATATATGTATATATATATATATATATATATATATATATATATAGCATAATAATATATCTAGCAATCCGATCATTGCAAAAAAAAAACTGGAAAGGTATGCAATTAATAAAGGTGTATTTAAACAGAATTTAATTGGAATAACTATCGTCATATTGTGTTGCACAATGGATGATTAATGGGACACATGTCGCTATCTGGAACACATTGCGCTATCTGGCAACTCAGCCAGAATAGAGGCTTATAAAAGATCGAGAAGCTGGTGAAGACTCATTCCCAGCTCGGCTCCAGCCGAGCAAGGACCTCTGGTCCTTCTTTTTTTGGCCCTTTGGTAAACCCCTTAGTGGCCTCTTAGGTTAGGAAAACGAAAATAATATGCCTTAAAGGCAACTACTTCTCTCTCTCTCTCTCCTTCAGGCGTCTCTCTCTCTCTCTCCTTCAGGCGTCTCTCTCCCTCTCTCTCTCTCTCCTTCAGGGCGTCTCTCTCTCCTACAGGCGTCTCTCTCCCTCCTTCAGCTCTCTCTCTCCTGCATGTGTAACTACTGCATGTGTACCTCCTGCATGTGTGCGTATGTGTGTGTACCTCCTGCATGTGTACCTCCTGCATGTGTACCTATCCTCTCTCCTTCAGGCGTCTCTCCCTCCTACAGGCATCTATCTCTCTCTTCTTCAGGTCTCTCTCTCCTTCAGCTGTCTCTCTCTCTCTCTCCTTCAGGCGTCTCTCTCACCTTGGCTCAGCCAACTGGCTGATTCTGGCTGATTCGGAGCCTATAAAACAACGCCAACTCGGCTGAAGTCTTAATGTGCACTTGGCTCCTGCCAGGTGAACACCTCTCCTCCTTTCTCTCCTCCTCCTCCTTTCTCTTGGGGGATAACGCCGCCTCCAAGTTTCCCCCCCGCCCCCCTTTGCAACAACCCTCACCCCCCTTTGCAACAACCCCCTTCCCCCTTTGCAACAACCCCCCTTTGCAACATTACATAATAACCTGCAACATTCTTGCACTCTCCCCTTTTGCGGCTATACTACTCAGATTCTTCGACAGTTTAGTTTAAATCATAGGATCGACTGGGCCAGAATGAAGGAAACACGTTTGACAGGCTATAGTTTTGCGTTGCAGTTACACGGGTTATACAGAACGAGATATTCAGGCCACTTATACGATTTAATCACAGACATACAGCTATAGGATCAGACATGTCAACTCTCAAGGATTTTAAGTCTCAAACTCCCTTGTGATGTGGGATATGTTTCCAGTCATCAAAATCAGGCAAAATCTCACGGATTTTCATACTTCAAAGTTGACGTCTCTGTAGGATAGTCCTAAGTGGATCATTATTCACCATGACTGAAACCTAAAACTCTTCCAGCACTTAACGATGTTTTCATTGCCACAATGTGGAGCTTGAAGTTTGCCATTCCGTGCATAAAGTTTGACTCGTGGGTACTTAATTTATATTACCAAGATCTTAAGAATTGTTGTACATACAGAATACATCCTCGTTTTGAAAATTTTATAATGTTGTCCTTTCTTACGATTTAGTATAGTAAAATATGAAGTAGAACGTGATTGCAATTGTTTAGATATGGAGATGGGATGAGGTGGGGATGGGAGGGATGAAAGGCAGTTAGTTGAGTATGGTAGATTACTCTTCCTGGCCAAAGTTTAACCGTAAAAGGACGACCGATACATATTGGTAACCTTTCAAATACAAGCATTCATAACTTAGCCCTACAAACAATTCCGGCGTTAAAGGTTTAAGAGTAATTCAGTTCCCCGAAAAGGGTGAACACCTCTGGTTTGGAGATTTGGTTTTTCTTTTTATAATAAAACTGAGGTTCTCTAAGGACAAGCCACTGATTATATATATATATATATATATATATATATATATATATATATATATATATATATATATATATATAACTGCAATGACCACGCAGTATATAAATGAATAGAAACGACGTAAATAAGGAGCGTCTCTGCACACGGGGAAGAGAAATAACGAATAAATGAAAAATGAGGCGAACCTCATTTTTCATTTATTCGTTATTTCTCTTCCCCGTGTGCAGAGACGCTCCTTATTTACGTCGTTTCTATTCATATATATATATATATATAATTTATATATATATATATATATATATATATAAAACTTTGGTTAACCTTGGTTTTGCTTCCGCCCGAATTGTTCATTCTGACGAAGATCACGCTTGTCACTCCATCTTAGACCTACAGTTTAACTTGGAAAGTCCACGGGCGGTCAGAAATTACAAAGTCCTCGCCTGAACTCGATCTCACGACCTCCCGATTAGCAGCCCAGCGTTTTAACTACTAGGCTCCCCAGGGTACCCATTTATCTGCCAACCAATTTTTTTTGTGTTGAAGGATAAACAGGTGAGTTTTGCTGCGCGCCGCCTGCCGTCACCGGGTCTCGATCCCGGGGCCGATGGATTCGTAGTCAGCGATGCTAACCACTACACCACCGTGTGTGTGTGTGTCGTGACAATGTTATGATTCGTCAATCTCGGTGAGCGTAATTTATTCTTGTTCAATTTCTTTCTCAATTTTGAAGCGGAAATTGTAAGAAACTTTAATATTTGCGTCAAAGAATATTTTTAGCTCGAAGACGCTCAATAGCAATTTGTTTTTAAACGTTTTCACCATTGTTATGGAGTGGATTTCTCTCATATGAAATTAATTTAAATATTCCCAAAAACAATATATACAGTATATACTATGTATATATATATATATATATATATGCCCAAGGATCTAGACCCGGTGACGGCAGGAGCCGCGCAGCAAAACTCACCTGTTCATCCTTCCACACAATAAAGAAATTGGTTGGTAGATAAATGGGTACCCTGGGTAGCCTCGTGGTTAAGATGCTGGGCTGCTGGTGGGGCGTGGCTCGAATTCCACGTTAAACTGTACGTCTAAGGTGAAGTGACAAGCTTGACCTTCGTCAAAATGAACAATTCGGGCGGAAGCAAACCAAGGTTACCAAGGTATATAATATATACTTTAGCTTTATTTCTGCCCAAATTGTTCATTCTGACGAAGGTCAAGCCTGTTGCACCACCTTAGACCTATAGCTTAATGTGGAATCTGAACTACGATCAACCAGGGAAGTCAGAAATTACAGTCCTCGCCCGGATGCTATCTCACTACCTCCCGATCAGCAGCCCAGCGTCTTAACTATTAGACTACCCAGGGTACTTATTTATCTATCAACCTATATCTTTGTATGAAAGGTTGAACAGTTGGGTGAGCTGATCACCGTCCACCCTCGCCAGAAATCGAACCCGGAGTTGGTGGATTCGTAGTCAGTAATGGTAAATACTACACCATATACAGTATACAGTATATCCCTCAATATTTAATTAGGTTTGTTATATATAAAAACTTTTCGTTATTGTAAATTTCACAAGAACACGTCATTTTAAGGATTTCTCGTTTTACCAAATTGGAAATTGAAAATGAAATTGTTTCGCAAAACGAATTTAAAGAATTTTTTTAAAAAAAATCACTTTTTACCTCCATTATTGCTATTCTATTTTTATCCGAGGGAGACGCGGACGAAAGAAAATAAAATCTGATTTATGTCGAATCCATTCGAGAGAAAAAAATACACGCAAACTGATTCATTTGGATGAAAGGCCTTCGCCTCTATACGTAGTCACAGTCGACAATGTTCACTGAAAGGACGGTTGTATAAGAGTACTTCCCTAAAGCAATATACGCTGAGGTTTATGTTAACTATATTGAATCAGTAATGTCCTCTTACTTATAGGTTGCAATGCTGTTGGCCATTGGTTGTATCTGCATGAAAACATTGGAGTAAATTTACTTTTTATGGCACTGGCTTCTGATATTTTTATTTATTCATATAAATAAATAAAATACGTAAAAATGTCATGTCTATTACTTTACATGTGTATCATATCTTTCACGCTATCTACTCGTAAAACTGGATATCTGATGTATTTTCTGTATTTTGTTAGATGTACGTATATCTTGTATCAAACTGTGTATTACAGAAATCAATATTTTTTTAATCTATCGGTAACTAAATTATGCTGTTGTACGAGTATTATTTTTTATACAACTAAATACAAGAATTCGCATTTTTTGAGTTCATTGATGTTGCAAAGTTTCGAGAACATAATGAAAACTGTCCAATGTACCACCTAAATAGGTTACAATTGAAATACCCAGACATATTTGAAATAAAGTTTTCAGCTCGCGAGTTGAAATATATTTATCAGGACAATGAGTTCAGAAGCTGTAAATCTGCAAATGCAATTTTATAACTATTTCATGAACTTGGGTTATTGACTGCAATGTCTGAAACTACTAAGCTAATTCAATTACTTCTTACAATACCTGTAACTTTTGCAAAAACCTAAAGAAGTTTTTCTGCCCTCGACCGAGTGAAGTCATATTTAAGAAGTACAATGGCTCAAGAACGGCTTTCATCTCTAGCTCGAATATCAATTGAAAAAGAAATCAATATCGATTTAGAGCGGAAGAGGGAAATACACGACAGACTATAGAAGAATTTGCTTTAAAACCAAGGCGTTTAGATTTTATGTTCGAATAAGGTAAATATTTAGTTAATTTTTTAAAAGTAGCTAAAGTTGTGTTAACACGATCCTTGCAATAGGTGTGCAGAGTAGAAATTTGGAAACCTAGCCCGAGTATATAATATAACCTTTAACCTTTGGTTAGCTTCCGCCCGAATTGTTCATTCTGACGAAGGTCAAGCTTTTCACTCCACCTTAGACCTACAGTTTAACGTGGAATCCGAACCACGCCCCATCAGCAGCCCGGCGTCTTAACCACTAGGCCACCTAGGGTACCCATTTATCTACCAACCACTTTCTTTTATTGTGTGGAAGGATGAACAGCTGGGTTTTGCTGCGCGCCGGCTGCCGTCGGGTCTCGAACCCGGGGCCGATGGATTCGTAGTCAGCGACGCTAACCACTACACCACCGATATATATATATATATATATATATATATATATATATATATATATATATATATATATATATATATATATATATATAAGAAAAACACAAGCTGCGTTGTAGTTCTGAAGTCCACAATTTTGGCGTTTTCGTTGGAAGGGTGTGGCTTTAATACCACTGAGAATTGTAGACCCTTTTCGTCATATGACTCATAAATTACTTTTATATAAAAAAGTCTTTCAGTTTTTGAATACTTAATGTAAGAACATTTTTATTTTTTAAAATGTGGAAACTTGCTTTTTGAACACTGAAAACAGAAAAATTAATTTCTACAAAATGTTTCTCAACCTTAAGTTTGTAAGTGTACAGGGTGTTCAAAAAGTCCGGTCACCTCTTACAAAATGTACATATTGTAATACCAATTTCATTTTTGTGTGATGAATTGTATTTATATGTGGTAGGTGTAATTTAAGAAACAAGTCACTAACACCAATTACTTTAATTACAGTAAATACAGTTACTAATTACAGTCAAGAATATCTGTGTGTGCACCATCATTTTCGTAACAAAGGATTATACGCCTCCATGTGCGGTGCGAGATTCGACGCAGCATTGCTGGAGTGATTGCGCCAAATGCATCTCGAACAGCGTGTTTCAGTTCCTCTGTTGTGCGGTAACGCACCCGGGATACGTTCTGCTTGACGAAACCCCATAACGCACTGTCACATGAAGACAGATCTGGACTTCAGGGGCGGCCACTCAAGAGGGGCAGGTAAATGTTGCGAGCCACGGCCGATACATTTGTCTCCGAACACTTCGTTGAGGAATTCCGTCACATTAATGGCAAAATGAGCCGGAGCCCCGTCTTGTTGAAACCACACCTGACCAAGCAGCCCTAGACGTTCGAGCTCAGGCACAAACCAGTCTCGTAACATGTTGAGGTAGGCAGTTTGGTTGACAGGACCCTCAAAAAAATATGGACCGAACAAGTTCCTGCCAGACACTGCACCCCATATCATCACGTGCGGTGGATGGTGTTCCAGTTCTTCAAAGAAGTGTGGATTTTCCTTGTTCCAGAAGTAAACATTTCTCATTTTGGCGCTACAGTAAATTGCACACTCGTCAGAAAAAATCACTGTTCCACGTGCAGGAATTGTTGGAAAAATGGTCAAAAACCGTTCACAGGCTTCATATCGTTTCTGCATGTCTGTATCGCTTAGTTCATTAACAAATGACGGGCGGTATGGTTTCATGCCGAGATCTTTTGTCACACTTTTACAAGTGTAAGAACAAAATTATTAATTTACAATGGGTAAATAGATATTTTGTAACTCAAGAAATCCATTCGTATCAGACGAGAAAAAGATCAAAGTTTGTTATACCTCAATTTAGATTGGCTTCATCTCAAAAACTACCCATTTTCATTGGATTGAAACGATGGAATGACTTAATTGCCGATATAAAAAATATTGTGAATGTAAATTTGTTTAAAACCAAGTTGAAATCCCGATTAATAATGGCATACTAACAAAAATCTAGGATTAATGTTCATTACTATTGTTTATTAATTTCTCGTGTGTAATCTAGTATTAAAAACACATTTCTTGGGATTGTTCAGTTCTTATCTCTCATGTATAATATTGGTTTCTTTGTATGGTATTGGTATAATGCCTTGAATTGTGACCTTGCATTTATCATGTCAGTAGTGATAATTTAAGATTAATACATACTTTAACTATTAATAATACGTATTTACTTATTTATTTATTTATTATTAATTAGTAACAACTAGCTATTTATTTTTAATAAGAGACCAGTAAAGCCTAAAGCTTAAGGGCCAAATTAAATAAAATAAATAGTCGAGCTTCACAATTATTCATGTCATTGTAAATTGTAAAACGAATGTAATTAAAGGTTATTCAATTAAAACAAAAAGGTTACTGAACTTGAAAAAATAATTTGCATGACAATAAAGCCTATTTTTAAAATTTATTTCGACGTCATTGAGAATCGTGATGATAATTGAAATCCAGGACAAATTACAACTAGCAAAGCGAGAGTGATATTGAACTTCAGTATTTCTCGCAATAATATTTTGCGTACAAACGTGTAAAAGAGAAGTTTGTTTTACGTATGTAAACATTTTTATCACTTTCCTTCTAAATCTCGCGCATCCGATTTTGGCATTAGCTATTATTACTTACTTGGCCTCTTGCAATGTTTATAAGAAGGAAAAAATTCTCTATTTATATGAATTAATAGAAATTATTTATATAAATTTGTATAATGACATTTTTATACATATACAAAAGTTAAAATTTAATTTGTGAACATGGGAACTGCAAGTTCTTGTGATCGTTTCCGAAGTGATTTTTTTTCGGTGAACGAGACACCAATGCAATCACACCCTCACATTGTTCTGCTCGCGTTGTTGGTCTTCCCGACCGTGGTCTTTCCTCGATGGAGCCAGTTTCAAACAGCTTTTTCTCCCAGCGTAATACCGTCTTGTTTGGTGACGCAGCCTTATTGAATCTTGTGTTGAAATCAGTCTGGATATCATGCATCGTTTTGTCAGTATGTGACCTTTCATGAGCCCATGTGCTCATCACTATCCTTTCTTCCAGAGTGTAAGTGGACTGTTCTGCTATTTTCACACAACTCTAATAACTGGAAAAGAAAAAAATTGTCAATGAATCACATATAAATTCAATTACTCCCACAAAAATAAAATTGATATTACAATATGTACATTTTGTAGGTGGTGACGGGACTTTTCGAACACCCTGTAGAATATTTTTTCCTAAACGATGTAAAACAACCTTCTTATAACAGATAGGAAATTATTATCCTTGAGTAAGCAGAACCCCCTCCAAAAAAGTGAACAAACCATTTTTATTTGTATGCGTAAGTAATTTAGTAGATGAGCAAGTCAGTGAGTAGTAAGAGTTGTTTACATACGAGTATTTCATGCATTTCTAGCTTGAAAAAAAAACCTGTTTCTGTTGAATGACAGATTAATGATTAGAAGTTATGATTGCTTGAACATAATTTAAAATTTCTAATCATGACTGTAAACTCTCTATAAACTTGTTTACTTCATTTCATAAAAATCTCTCATCAAAACTTAAAAATTAACTGTGTGCGTGTTTCCAAAAACGATTCAGTTTTCTACCCAAAATCCCCGTAAACTAATTTAAATTTAAAATTGTATGCAATTTTGTAAATTACTTTTCACGTCATGTTGATGTTATGTCGGAAATGAATTAAAATCATCATTTTTTTTTTAACATAAAAACTTGACGCATACATAATATGCGACTATCATTTCAGTGTCCAATCTAAAGAAAAAAATAAGGTGCAAGAATGTACGATGAAGGCTTCCAAACTCTCGAAAACTCAGTGGTAAGATACTTTCTTTCCAGGATTAACCCATTACCTCCCTCTTCGTACTGCTAAAAATATGACAGAAGTTTCAATTTACTTATTTCTGTTTTTCTTCTCAACATTCTTTTAATAACTCTCCTAAGTCCGTCTTACCTGTGAACTTTTACATTTAAGTGAATACACTTTACCTAATGTTTCGTTACTAAATTCGAAGTTGCGAAATGTTTGTACTTAATATTGTTAGATGTTAAAAGTTTGGAAACTGTATGACCTAGTGTAGATTTCTCGAGTGTAATAAAGCAGGAAATCTCGACTTGTTTTTTACTTTTGATTTCAACAACTGTTTGACAAAATATGTCTCAGTTCAAAAAGATTCAAAGGAGATTCATGGAAATAATAGTTCAATATGTCAATTAATTCATTCTTTCAACGTTTCAACAAAGTTTCCATGCGTGAATTTGAAATAGTAAGCAGGCGATTCGTGAGATGCTCAGAATTGTTTTAAATTACTGAGAAAGAATAAAGCTGGAAGCCACGTGTAGGGATGGAGTTTCTAAATTGCCTAAGAAACACCCATTTCCAGGGAAGTTTCTGCATAAACCACAAACGTGAAAAACAAATTACCACTGTATTTTTTACTGTAACAGCTCTTCCCTACACCAAATTTAAACTCCCCAACTTTCGAAACACACACACAATAATATATATATATATATATATATAATATATATATATATATATATATATATATATTATATATATAATATATAGGCATACCCGGCATAACACTGATTCGTTCAACGCTGATAAAACCTTGACACCATTCCCCGAACAGCGATGCTTCAGATTCGTTCTTGCACGTTTTTGTAGCAAACATTTTGACAAAAAAAGTCTCTCTCCACTTTATTATTTACTATTTAAATAAAATTTTTAAAAACAAATGCATTTTGTAACGTTGAATGGAACAAAATTAATTTTAAAAATAAGCGCGATTTTAAAAACTGTAGAAAATATCAAATATTTTTTCCAAAATTAAAGGGGTTAATTTTTAACTACAAATTAAACACAGTATACAATGGTAAATAGGGAGCAGCTTTTATCCGTTTGGCTTGAAGATTATAATAAAAAAAGAATTCTGCGTAGCGAGATGACAATTCATTTTAAAGCGCTAACGTATGAAGAAACTTTTACTGTTGCTAGTCGCTGTCTCGCGGATGGTTTGACAGATTAATAAAGAACGTAATAATGACTAATGAGCGCACTTTTAGCTAAAAATTAAACATATTCGTAATTAAATTGTTTGCAGTTGTTTCACAATTAAAACTAGTTCATTTTCACGCAAGAAGACACTGTTTTTTCAAATTTTTCTTTATCATTGACATTTGAGAACGAAACACTTTATTTAACATTGATTACATTCCCCGATTAACGCTGATTCACATAACGCGGTACTTTCCGCGGAGACGAATTAACCGCGTTAATGTGGGTATATATATATATATATATATATATATATATATATATATATATATATATGGTGGGCAAAAACAAGGGAGACCTCGAACTTTGGCTGTAAAATCCAAAGTTATGGTCAGATTTCAATATTTTTTTCACACCCCACAACTAAGTAAATTTCCTATACGGTGAGCTGATTTCAAAGAAAAAACTAGAAATTACGGATTTATTGAACATTTCTTTATGCCACTTGAAATTCTCCATTTACACTACTACTGCATTGTATGTGCAGATAAAAAGTTACAAAGTACTCACATATGGTGCTACCTTGATGTTAAAAACACTGCTCGATATGTTTACCACGAAATTCTACAACCTTTTTCAGTCTAGGACGGAACTCATCTATGGTTTTATTAATTTGTTCTTGTGGTAGCTCATCCCATTTTTCCAGAAGCTGTCGTAAATGAGCGACATTTCTTACTTTAACCCGATAAATTCTCTGTAACAAATTTTCCCAAAGGCCGTAATCGACAGGATTTAAATCAGGACTGTTTGGTGGCCAAATTTAATATCGGTACCTGTATTCTTTTGATATCTCCTGTTTTATCGATTTTCTTCAGAAGCTTGTCCAAACCTCCTGCAGTTGGCTTATGTTAATTAAAATCGCTTTAATTATCAACTTGAACCTATGATTAGCAAGATTTTTCTAGAATATTCACCATAAATCCAATTTCTCAGCTAAAATGCTAAAATATGGCAGACAAACCATAAAATTACTTAGTACTAACATACTCAAATTTCATGGTTCTATGTACCGTATTTGCCAA